>BLKR01004233.1:0-115202 GCA_011170035.1 Teleogryllus occipitalis | reverse complement strand
TAACTTTTGAACGGTTGAAGATATTGAAATGCAGTTTTCACGGAAGTGCATGAGAAAATAGGGCTAACTGATACATGTATTTATTTCTATTTTATCACTTGTATTTTACGAGATATTTGAGGTAACTTTGTTTTTTCAAATGGAACTATACATATTTTTCAGTCTATCATAAAGAGCGTAAAAAGACAAATCCAATGATATACATATTGTCATATGTTAGATAAGTATTTTTTTGAGAAATTTTGATTCTTTTGCGACCATATCTTAACGGATATTTTGAATGTAACCGACCGCCACAGAAAGTCAATTTTCATTGTGTAAATAAAAAAAGATGCAAAACGTATCCCAAATATTCACAAAACTGTTGTAGTTTTTTCCCTGAACTCTGCTTTCCATCCTTCCCCATTTCCAGATGTTTTTTAAGGAATAGAAGGATTAAAAATGAGGATTTATCGTAAGTATGTATTGTAATAAAATTGTTTATTACTTCAACTCCAGTTAATGGGGTTTTATATCACAGGATATTAATGGGATCTTGAAACAAAACATAATAAGAATAAATACAGACTAAGAATAAGATAAAGAATATTGCTTATACTGAGCAAACAATAATAATAAGCGTAGAATAATAACACAGGGATAGAAACATCCATTAAGATAATAATTAATCACTAAAATAAAAATATATTCCCAAAATATAGTAAACAATAGTAAATAAAGGTAATCACTAGAGACGGACAAAACTGCATTCAGTCTCTCGTATCTCGTCCGACCTGTGAATCATTCTCGCTGGCCGAAGAAGGGAGAAGGGTCGTGGAGGGGGTAGCACCCAGCCAAGGCCAAGGGAGTGCACTGGCGAAGGAGACTCTTTCTCTGCGGGTGGCAACGAGACAACGAGATTCTCGTATCTCGTAGGGACAGAGTATTCTTCTAAGCAGTCCAAGCCGGCCGAAGCTCGGAAGAGACTCATGATCAAAACTGCTTAGCGTAGAGCAATGATTTCTTCCTAATTAATTGATTTAAAATAAATACTCTCTAGCGTAATAATGAAACGTTTCCTTTTGCTTTCATAATATTGAAGTATTACATGTCGTCGTTCACAAGAAAAGTAATAAATAAATAAACAAATAAATTAATTAATAAAAATAAAAGGAGATGGCTCACAGCAACAACTGTATTAAAGTGTATTCTTATTATTGTAAATGTTTTGTGTTACGGTGTTTACGTTTTGCATACTTTGTATGTAAATGAAAACCATACATTATTCGTAAAAATTGAATTATGAAATAATAATTCCATTGAAGAGAACCTTTTCTTAGTGTCCTTCATCGAGCTATCTCCCATTTGACCTGAGAGATGACCTAAGCCTATCTTCGTATTTCGCACGTGGAGAGGCTGTCAACGTATGCGTCGCGCCGTAGGCGTAGGACCGTTTCTTCCCTCCCTGACCCCTCCTACGGTGAACCGAGGAAGCTTTGACACCTCGATATGATAGGAGCGTTCAGAATATTTGGGATATGTTTTGTATCTTGAAATACGAAGATCCCTTCCCTTCCCCGAGCGCGCGCTTGCTGATAGAGCGCTGCGTGACCTTCTGTGGCGGTCGGTTACATTCGTACTTTGTTAAATTTCAAAACTAACTTTCTTAAAGTGCATCCTCTCATCGACATCTGAGAAGTCATCTGTGCATCCGAGAAGAATTTCTCATTGTATTGTAGTTAGTTTTGTAATTTAAGTTTATTTATTATACTGGTACATGTCATATTTTTATGATAAAATGGGAAAAAACCCATCTTAAAGTGTACGTTTTTATAGTCTATGGCCATAGACAGACTCAGGTTGGTGTACTTATTGATATTGTTTACATTTCAGACAAATTATTTGGGTCTAAAGGAAAATTAAAAAATTATGATGTAAAAATTTCATATTGTAAAACAGGTTTTCATTTATTATAAACAATACAGATGTTCTAGCCATGCAGGCTAATAAAATATGAAATTTACATAAATTTTGTGATGTTTTGGACACCTTGTTTGGCCTCATAGCCTTAGAATTAAAAAGTTATTAACAAAATAAAAATTTATTTGTATGCAGGTGTAGAGTTCGCCTGCCGCCCGCTAGATAGGGCTAGTACTTATCGATTTCTAAGAATGTTTATTATGAGTGCCTAACAAGCTGCTTGCCCAATAGTTTTAATACTTACTTGTTCTTTGTACTATGATCGATTTGTGACTCGTCACATCTCGATGCATGTTGTTCCCTCTCCCCTCAGGGAGAATCTATTTAAGCGCCTGCGAGCGCTACCTCAACGGCTTTTACCCTATTGACAGGTCTTAGGTCCATATTGCTTCGGCGCGTAGACTCCGCCCGACCGCGCGTCGGTTTTATCGGCTTCGGCCGACAGGGTAACATGGTAACGGGTGTCATTAGTTGTAATCCTACTTTATGTTGTTGTAAGGAATTTTTGTAGCGGCATTTATGCCGTATCTGAGATGGAATTGGATTGGTGTACAATATTTAGAATTATGTGTATTTTGTAAGTTTTTTGTCTGATGTTGCGCATGTGCTGATTTTTACTTTATATTGAATTTGTCATGACTGTTTCGTGTCTAGCCATTGTTTGTAGGCGGCGACTCAGTTCATTCTAGTTGTTGTGTATCTGTACTCGCCATATTTCGGCAGTCAGAATTTGTAAACGCATTCCGTGTCGAGTCTATTTGTTACAGGCGGCGGTATTGCGTATGATTGCGTGTCTAGGCACAGTGCGGCGCAATCACTTGTTTGTTATATAGTGTGTGCACATTATCTAATTTGTTTGTATTGATATGTTGCAGCATCACTTAGCTTCACGTCCTTAGTAAGCCGCTGGACGCTTGGGACCTCTGGAGCACTTGTTTGTCGGCGGAGCTAGAGCCCGTACGGTTTATCCGTGGCTCATTTGTACGCTCCGTCCTTGGCCCCGTGAGCTAGCTTGTTGTACGCAGCTCGGGCAACAAGCTGCTGTCGGCATTTGGCCGGCCGTTGGTTTAGCAGCTTTGTGTGGTAAAAGTCAGCACACACACACATGTGTGAGGTATAAAGTGTTAGCGCATCAAAATCCAATCCAATTCCATCAAAGTGTTAAGTGTGACACCCAGGAAGTTGCCATGTATGGTTTGTTCCCTGTTTGTTATTCGTTAGTTTAATTGGGCATTTAATACAGTAGGCTTTTTCATTGTTGTTTCCAGCTCAAATGAGCTCTTAAAGTTTAAATTTTGTAATTCAGTTTAATACCTTCTTGTTTGTATTCTGAAGGTATATTCTCATATCTATTACAGTGTCTCATTCAATTTGTGTAAATTTTTGTAGTTGAAAGGCGCTTATGTGAAGGCCTTTGTCATTTTTGATACTGTACGTAAGTCGTCGGCACTCCTAAAGTGGATATTTTGTCCGACGCCGTTAGTAATTCTGTATTGCTATATTATTGTATTTCAGTGGGTCCTTGTGAACTGGCCTTGTTCCGTTCACTACATTTTTGATGAAACTTGTTGTAATTTCTGTGTCATTCCTCGATTACAGATGTGTGTTTTCCTGTTCGAGGAATAGTATTTGTGTTTATGCAAAATTGTTAATTATTGTAATAAAATATTGGTTAATGTACTTTGACTGTCTCCTCATAGTAATCATTAACCTTTCTTTCCCTGGCAATTTAAATGTTTATTCGATAGCTCGAATCTGTAAAGCGTACTCCCTATTGGAATATGCGCACTTCATTTTGCGAGGTCATTGCCCTAGGAGTTTTTCTGTGTTAACTCCGCTGAACCTTAGGCTCATTAAACGTGGTCAGCCGGCATATTTGTTGTTAAATTGCTTTAAAAGTAAAGTAATTGTTTTGTTCCTGATTATATCAGGTGGCGACCGTGAATTTGTTTGTATTCGCAGATTTTGCGATTTGTTTATGTCCACAACTTCTGTTGTGTTTGATATGCCGGACCTGATAATGTGAGTAATATGTACTTACCTTATCAACAAAAGTAACAGTTGCTACTCTGCCATGTTAGATGTTCACTTGAAGGACTGGTATATGGTTTCTTTTCCGCAGCGTTCATGCGCTGGAGAGATCATTCGAGGTGAAGACCAGAATTCGAAAGGGTAGAACGCGGTAGGATATAAGTATTGTAATGTCTTCATGACCTAGTCTCGTAGTATCAAGTCATGTAATTATATATGAGGAGCGCTCGTGCAAAAAGAAACATGTGCATCGGAAAAAAATGAGTTAGCATTGCAGTAAAACTAATGACCGTCAGCTGCATCTTCTGTCCTGATGTGGAGCAAAAACAAAAATATTCTTAATAATTTTACTTGGAAACATACGAGGTTCAGGCAAAGTCTAATCTGTCCACAGCGTTGTTGCAATAAAGAACAAGTCCATGTAACCAATAAGATGCCAAGGTTCATGATATCGTGACTGCTCACGCCGCATGTTAAATTACGTGTGTAGAGTCTTCCCAACAGCGTCCTATTTTATTTATTAAAAGATGAGGATCTCAAGAATACAAAAACTTTGATTACCATAGGCAATACCGTACAGAACATCAGAAATGTAAAGCGAATTCAGAAAACAATGAAAAGGAAGACGATTCATAGGTCAAATTTATCCCACAGCAATATTTTAGATTTGATGAATTTCTTGCTTTGATCTTTTGAACACGTAGTTTTTTATTAACAAATACGGCACAATTTATCTTTCAGCAGCTGTTAATTGACAGGGGTATATTATTGGCAAAGAGATTTAATGTAACAGATCTATTGAACTTTTAGGAGATAAATGGAGAGAATTCTTCAAATACCCCTCACCTGAAATGGTATTTCTTTGTTCTTGATGTACCAATAGCTGAAAATCATACTGTAATGGATGACGGAGAACTGAAAGGTAATTGTGATTATTTAGAAGATGATCATTACTGACACACAAATTTTAATTTCTTTTTAGTTCTTTGTAATTTCTTTAGAGGCCAAAAAATGATTAAATTAGATACAGAAATTCATGCAGTTTTGTCTGTTTGTAAATATAAAATATTTGCATAATAACTGCAGTAAAATAATTCATCCCAATCAAATGTGATAATAATAGTAGCCCTATTTTATGCAAAAGCATACAGGTGCTTGGGACCAAAGGAAGCATGTCCATATTTCAGGCTAAAATATCGTCATAATTATAAGTAACTAATTTGATAGCATTATTCGTATTGTAACAATACTGGTAAGCAGTACAGCATATTACATAGTTTGAAATAGCGATAACGTCAACAATAAGTTTATCGCTGTTTCTGAAAAATATGATTTCATGGACACGTTATTAAAAAAGGGCAAAGCATAAATTAATTTTTACATTTCTGGTATTTTTAAGGGTTATCTGCAAGAACAACCTTGAATTTTTTTTCTTTTATCAAGCGTTGCAAGGGTTTATTTCGCAATGCATCTTTCTTGGAGTCTTGAAAGTCGTGTCAAATCTTTCTTCTTCGTATGAGTGTGCATACCTGAACAAAACGTCTTTTGAAAGTTGCAATTTTTAAATCACAGGTCGAATTGCATAGATCAGCAAATCGTTGCTCGCAATCGACTAGTCACTATATCAGAGTATTTCGATAATAAGACTTTTGGCGGTCGTCAGTATATAATAATAAATGAGAGATCAGAAAATAAATGGGAATACTTAGCTGAAAGTATCTGAGAGTTCATAAAATATGAGGGAGCCCGTAAATATCTCAGATTTCTGGGTAATTCGTAGAGACCTGATCTTGGCTGATCACGTTAGATATGCAACAGAGAAGACATGAATTTACTTCACTAATTTATGCACGTAATATGGATAACTAAATAAAACAAGAAATCACAGACATACACTACCTTGGTTCCTCCCATGACAAAATACAGAGTAGTGTCCTGGGATCCTTCTAAGGAAAGTTACATTACAACATCAACCAAATGCAGAACTCGTCCAATTTAGCTAATAGCATCAGTGGAGAGAATGTGAATTTAGATCAACGTAGAAATCAGCAAGACTGTTTGCCCTGTTAAAGGCGTACTCTAAACAATCGTCATGGAAAGCTGTCAGTGAAATTTTGAGTTATTGAAGTACAGAAAATAACACATACACACAATATTATTACAGCTAAAATTACGTAGAGACGATGAATTTTTTTCTTCAATAATCTTCGATGGCAAAATAATTTTACATGATAAAAAAATTGCTATAAGTCATACATTTTTTAACGAATCATTATATTATATTTCTGACACGCTCTTTTTATTTTCCCTCATTAACCATTCTACTTCCTACTGGTTGCACATATTTATGATAATCTTCCAACTAATAATCTCATTCTTCAACGGGCAGTAATTAAAAGAATTGTATTTATGGCGAGTACAATGTATGTAAGGCGGTAATATTTCCGTAATTGAATACGAGTCACGTGTATACATCATGCTCGCGACCTCAAACTATGTTGCGAGAGTGCGCAAGGAGTGCGGATATGGGCGAGCGGGCAAGGATTATTGCCGCAGTCCAGCCGTTCAGTCCAATTAGGCGGCGAGTAGCGAGCGGATGAAGAAGTCTGACGGAAAACGCTGCTATGACGGAATACGTATGCCGCTACGATGTATACGTGTGCCGGAAACTGCTGTGACTTCATGCGCTGGGAGAATTCACCTGGAATTTTCTTGGGTCGATTGATTCATTATTTGTGTTTACGGGCGCGTCAACTGCTATGGTCATTGCTACTGTGTGGTGCATATTTTTATAGGGGAAGTGGCCATTTTTTCTACTGCTCCATGGACAGATCCGGCGCCGACCTACACACAGGCATGCGAGGGTTTCTCCATCCAGGTATCTCCCACCAGCGGGGCACCGCACCATCTGGGACAAGCTCTAAGCTCCCGACCGGTCTCCCGGCATGCATGGTAGTGTAGTGCATGTTAGAGTAAGTGTGTGTAAGAAAGGGGTGAAGATAGGACAAGAAATAGGAAAGCAAAATCGCGCGCGGTCCGTGGCCAGTTTTTTACGGTACTGGTCGGGCATTCGCCCAGTGTTGATGGGAAGAAACCACGGAAAACTACCGATCAGAGCAGCCGGCCACTAGAATTCTCCTTCAGAGATGTTTCCTTTGGAACAGCTATTTATTTCCCCTTAAAATGGGTGCAAGTGGGTGTGTCGAGTAATTTCGTTCACTAGCCCCGCGAGTGTAATGCATTTAATAGCAGGGAGGTGGCGATGTTCCTCCTTTATTGCAGTATGAGATCCAAATGCGACCTAGACGTCGATGTGCACGGATTTCCTCCAGCGGGGCCAGCGATAAGCTCTCAACTAGTTGCCCAAGAGGTGAGGTAGTGTAGTGAATGTAAATGTAAGTGTATGTGAAACTTGGAATGGGTGGGGGAAAGGATGAGGAAGGAAAGATCGTAAGTAGTTTATGGCCGTTTGTTTCGATTCTGCTGCTGAATCTTCTTGGTACTGAATGGAAAACTACCGATCAGAGCACCTGGTCGCTAGAATTCTCCTCTATACAGAGGCTAAATTTGACGTAGCTGGTACGGCAGACGTATCTGGTATGGTAGACGTATCTGGTGTCGGCAATACTGCTCCCGTCGGGGCTAGAACCCTAGGACCTCCCGGGCAAAGGCACTGCAATGACATCAGTTGATGCGCAAAGGCATCTAAGACGGAGTGTCCTTGTTGATTAGTACTCTCGAACCGCTTTTCAAATATGTATCACCGGTAGCGGTAGCTCAGTGCATCAACTGATGTCACTGCAGCGCCTCTCACCGGAGGGTCCTAGGTTCGACGGTGGTAGGAGTTTTCAGCTACGTCGAATTCAGTCGGTATCTGGAGGAGAATTCTAGCGGCCGGCTGCTCTGATCGGTAGTTTTCCGTGGTTTCTCCCATCAACACCAGGCGAATGCCGGAGCAGTACATTAACAAACGGACCACGGACCGCGCGCGATCTTTCCTTCCTCTTCGTTGTTCTATCCTCTCCACTTACACACACACACACACACACTTACACTAACATGCACTACACTACCACATATCTCGGGAGACAGGTCGGGGGCTTAGAGATTGAGCCGATGCCACGCTGGAGGGAAAGTCTTGGTTAGGGGGAAACCCCAGTAGCCGACGGTAGGTCGGTGCCAGATCTCACCATCCTGCGGAGGAAGATCACCGCCATCTCCCGCGAAAAATGCGCTACACGAACGGGACTAATGACCAAAGCAGTTGACGCGCCCGGAAACACGAAAAAATCAATCAATTAATCAATCAACCAGACGAATGCCGGGGCAGTACTCTCACAAACGGGTCACGGACTGTGCGTGATCTTTCCTTCCTCTTCCTTGTCCTATCCTCTCCCTTACACACACACTTACACTAACATGCACTACACTATCACGTAATCCGGTAGACCGGTCGGGAGCGTAGAGCTCGTCCCGGCTGGGGCGGTGCCCCGCTGGTGGAAGAGTTCTGGTAAAGTGGAAACCTCGCTAGCCGACAGTCGACCGGCGCCGGATCTGGCCTTGCGGGGGAAGACCACCGCCATATCCCGAGAAAAAAACATCCACTACACTTATTGGGCTAATGATCTAAGCCGTTGATACGCCCGGAATCACTAACCAACCAACCAAGCAAATCAAATATGTATTAATGAATAAAGTAGGGGAATATGTCAACGAGTGTTTTTGTTAGCTTTCTTGATACCATCATCATAAATGGTCTTTCTCGATGCATTAAATCGGCAATAAAACACTATTTTATGATATAAATCATTACATTCTACGTTTTTCCACACGAGTAATGAAGTCAAGGCTGTCGTTTTTGACACATGATGCATTGAAACTCGTGAATGTGGCATGATGCGATGTAAATAATATCTCTCATTACTCGTATTAACGATGGAGTAAATGAGAGCTGATTAATTTCAAAGAGATAAATTATTACGATATCAATCTACCACGTTTTTCAATCAAATATAAAACAATCTGGCCTTAGTAAGTCAAGGGTCCTACATAATACGATTAACAGACCTGTCGTGATATGAGGTTATAAGTAAAATATCACTGGAGAGTATAATCTACTTTTTTTATTTAACATCCCTTTTAAAAATACATTAAATGATGTAGGTAATTGGAAAATAAATGCTAATCTAATATTTCTCAGGTCAGATACCATCGTTTATTAAACAATATAACGTCAATACAAGTTAACTGTACATTGTTAAAACATGAAATGGCACTACATACATAAAAAAACTGAATTGCGCATGTTTGACTCAAATTTATTTTCGCTTCCATATATTACGTGAACACCGCTTATATAATCACATTTAATCTTATCATTCGACTAATGTTATAATCCATTTAGTGTCCGGCCTGGACTGATACTAATCAAACAACGTTTATGGAGACGAGAATTCGTTTGAGTTATTATTTTGTAGCGCATTTCAATTACGCACAGTTTTGAATCTTCAAGGGCCGCAGATCGCGAAAGACTAAGTATATATTCCCTTTTTGTAAGAAACAATTCTGTGCACTCGACCTCCGAATACTACGGGAAAAGAATTTGGGAATAGATGACTGTGGATGAAAACTTCACTTCATCTGCTGAATTCTGAGAAGACGATATAATATGTATCAACTATGAAAAACATGGATAAGAGCCGACATGAGCAGCCGACATGGATAAGAGGACAACATGGCTAAGAGCCAAAATTTATTGCTTATTTAGCCTTGAAAATAGATTTTATTACATGGGAGTTTTTTTTCTTTCTTCCTTTTTTTTCAAAATTTAAATAGTATATGACTTAGTGTAGGGATCACAGAATTTTGAAAATGTGCGCACATGTGGTAGCGACCCCTTTTTCCTTTCTCGGCTAACTTTGTAAGAAGAGAGTGTTGTAATCCTACCACCAAAATTGGATATTTTTCGACAGAAAAACTCTAATTGGCCAAGAAAACGTGAATAAATCTTTTTCTTATATGCAGTAAACTAGCGAAGCACGGCATACGTTTTTCTGCCCTTCATTTTCCTCTGTCTCCTTCCCTCTCCCTTTCTCTCTCCGCCTCTCGCTCGTCCCTGTCTCAGGCTGTCTGACTCTGTCTCTCTCTGTCCCTCTTATTCATATTTAGTTTCAGATTCTACACGACTATGAGCAGGTGGGGTAATATCGATAAGCACCGGACCTGCAAAAATGTAAAAGGACGTTCAAGAAGACCTCGTCCTGTTGATTAAGGTTTGAGAAGCGTTTCTTTCTTCCTAGAACGCTTAGTAAAGGGTTACTTAACGATATATAAAAGCAATATTGATGGGGTTGCATTTGACATGAAAATTTAGTTTTGTTCTACAGCGTCATCTAGTGAATTTTTTCGATATTTTATTACATATTCTGCTATTCGGGGCGAAGATGAACCCCAGAAATCAGAGCTAATTAACATTGGTCTGGCCGTTCTTGAGTTATAAATGCTGTAACTTTCTTTTATACACATAGATTACTTTCTATAACACGCTGTGTAGTCAAAATCCATATTTATTGGGTCCATGATACTGAAAAATCGATTGACAGCAAAACGTTTGGCTGTCTGTCCGTTTGTTTGCGGTCAATGCTAGAGCCAAAACCATTGAAACTACTTGCTCGAAAATTGATATTTCGTGATGTGAACAAACCCGAGGTCCTTTGAGTTTGAAACGGATATTTCGATTTCTGGGGGATCTTTAAATGAAGATCATGTTTGAAATATTCTCAAATATGGCTTCAAATTGTTAATAACCTTTTCCTTATTTTTATAAGTTGCATCAACTATGAGGTCATTAGCGACTACATTACTGATTAAAGTAAGGTATCTGTGAGAGTAGACAGTTGTCAAGAGGACCGCCAGGTAGCATCTTTGCGTTCGCGACTCTTGACATGCACTTCTGCGTCACAACCCATCGGCCAGAATTGGGAAGGGAAAAGGATACATAGGCGTAGGGTTTAGAGCACTTCACAGAGGTTGGATTAGCCCTTGGGAAGCAGCCAAACTCGTTTTGTTGGAACAAATTTCACATGACATTCGACGGGAATCGAACCCGGACCTCCTTGGTGAAAGGAAAGCGACTTTCGCTCTGAGCCACGAGTGGGCTTGTTAATTAATTTTGCTCTTGAATAGCGTAAAGAATTAGTAAAAAATGCATTTCTATTAAAATCCCTGATTCTTTGAAATTTGCAAATTTTTTTTAAAGACGACTTCTTGAAAGAACAACAATCAAATTATTGAAAATAATTATTTTCTACTAATAAAATATTTTGTTCGAAAACATCATGAAAGAAACCCATGTACAATATTTGGGGCTTTGAGAATTTTTCGCATAAATGTGCGTGAAATAGAGGCAATTTTTAAACAACTATTTTCTCAAAACATCCCCATTTATTTCTTGGAATGTTTTCTTCGAAAGAGCAGAGGTAGGTAAAAAATTGGTCCTGATTCCATTTTCTGCGATTCGTATTCTATATCTTCCAAAATTGCAAAACATGAACAAATTTGATGATAGAGATTATTCTTAAATACTATGTGTTCTTAAAAACTTAGATCTTTAAGAAAGGTCAGGATCTATTTTTTTTAGAAAACGAGTAGTTTTTGCGTAACTTCTCCTTGAAGAAAATCATTTTATTTTTATAGTATTATCAAAATAAAAGGGTCCAAATTTTGGTTTTAAATTTTCTCCACTCATAGGCCAAAGTATTTTTTAAAATGGTGCAGATCTCATATTCGTTGAACCTACTTATTTCTCGAAAACTGCAAAAGTATGCTGTTTTCTACAGTATGTGACTACACATTGTGAGAAAGTATGTGCTGTTGTAGCACAACAAGTTCTTCTTTCAAGTGTTTTCATCCTTTGATTTGGAATATTTTATTTGAATGCGTGGTAGACCTACTTCTTTCCACTACATAAATATAAAAGTGTCGTCTGCTCTATAATGCATACGAAGTACTTTTCAACGTTTCTTTTAACCAAGAACTCTTCACTTTCAATGTACAGAAATTTGTGGGCCAATATTAGGTCGCAGCTCGTTTCTGCGTGAATGAAGCTGAATGTACCAAAATCATCAAACAAAACTACAATTTTCCATGTTAAAAATATCTTATTATTCTTTTTACTCGATAGTAAGTATGTAAGTTTATACGCCAATTACATGACTCGTTTGTTCAATCATGTACATTTCATGTTCAATTGTTCTTAAAATTGAAAATTTTAAACATCGCTGAGAGTTTCTCTCTCTTTTAATACCTTTTCGCTTCTTTGTTTGGTTTGGTTTGGTTTTTTCGTGTTTCCGGGCGCCTCAACTGCTTTGGTCATTAGTCCCGTTAGCGTAGTGCATGTTTGTTTCTCGGGAGATGGCGGTGGTCTTCCCCCGCTCGATGGCGAGATCCGGCGCCGACCTACCATCAGCTAGTGGGGTTTCCCCTAACCAAGAATCTCCCAACAGCGGGGCACTGCCCCAGCCGGGACAAGCTCTAAGCTCCCGACCGGTCTCCAGGAATATGTATTAGTGTAGTGCATGTTAGTGTAAGTGTGTGTATGTAAGGGGAGAGGATAGGACAAGGAAGAGGAAGGACAGATCGCGCGCGGTCCGTGGCCCGTTTCGTAGGGTACTGCTCCGGCCTTCGCCTGGTGTAGATCGGAGAAACCACGGAAAACTACCGATCAGAGCAGCCGGCCGCTAGAATTCTCCTCCAGACAGCGACTGAATTCGACCTAGCTGAAAAGCTAGTGTCGAAAATCCTGCCGCCGTCAGGACTCGAACCTAGGACCTCACGGTCCGGTACCATGTGGAATAATGTGGATGACTGACTGGCGTCCCCTGGTAGCAAAATAGTTATTTTTTCGCATGTGTTTTCAAGACGCTCAAAATCTCAATGACTTTTTAGAGGATTACCAAATGAAATTTCTTGAAATATTTTATGTATACTTCGAATTACTAGATATACCGGTGGTATACGCGATGTATTGGAGAATTCGCCCCTGAGTGAATGTTTTATTCTTGGAGATGGCGGTGTTCCTCCGACTGAGCAGTGGCGGCTCGAGCTTAGGATGCACAGTTACACTGTGCAACCTAATATAGTTTATAATATGTTAGGAATGTACATTCTCGTTTTAATGA
The DNA here is from genome assembly GCA_011170035.1 of Teleogryllus occipitalis. Lineage (NCBI taxonomy): Eukaryota > Metazoa > Arthropoda > Insecta > Orthoptera > Gryllidae > Teleogryllus > Teleogryllus occipitalis. Next base: position 102,033 of record BLKR01004233.1, on the reverse strand, counting down.
GATTCAGTATTCAAGATATTAGTGCAATATCTTTGTATGTGAAACCAATGAACGTCCAACTGGCGCTAACATGCGCGCCTGGTGTCTTCCCACGGTGTTACACCTCGCTTCGTCTCTATGACTTCATTTACTCTTTGACCCTGCGCTTCAACATTGGGCCTTCGGTGCGGCAACCAATGGGTGGGGGTTTGGTCGCCCAGTGCTGCCCGGTGTCGCGAGGGAAATCCCTATTTTCTGTCTTCGTCTGGCATTAGCACTGGCAACTTATATTTATGAATTTCACGGATTATTGAAATTTCACAAGTTCCATTATACAAGTTCAATTATTGACGGTATTTAATGCATTATTTATGATGTTTGGAGAATTCATATTCTTTTAATGTTAACTTTTTGATTCAAAATGTACATCTGATTAACAGCCTGTTGTGAAAAGTTGGCCATTCTCGAAGTTAAGACCCTTTCTGTCTCTTACGGTGGGTGTGTATTTTCGACCACAGTTACAGCTGAGTTACAGTCTGCGAGCGATGTTGGGTGTGTGGAACATTTCTTTGCAAGGTATACCAGGGAAGTAAAATTTTCGAAATAAAATAACTTTGGGGAAAACATATCCAAGCTATAGTGCTTGTTGCAAAGTTGGTTGTTAGTGATTCCGGGAGCGACAACTACGAAATGTGATTAGTCTCGTAATTGTAGTGCATGTTTTTCCTCGGGAGGTGGCGGCACCGACCTACCGTCACTATTGTTGTGTATCACTTATATTCCTGGTTGAGGGATTTCACTCAACCAGGAATCACCCTCCAGTGGGTCCAGTGGGTTTGTGCCCCAGCCGGCACAAACTCATAGCTCCCGACCGTTCTCCCGGCATGTGTGATAGTGTAGTACATGCGACTGTAAGTGTGTGTGTGTGTGTGTGTAAGGGAGAGGACAGGACAAGGAAGAGGTAGGAAAGATCGCGTGCGGTCCGTGGCCCGTTTGTTAGGGTACTGCTCCGGCATTCGCCTGGTGTTGATCGGAGAAACCATGGAAAACTACCGATCAGAGCAGCCGGCCGCTAAAATTCTCCTCCAGACAGCGACTGAATTCGACCTACCTAACAAGCTAGTGACGAAAATCTTGCCTCTGTCGGAACTCGAACCTAGGACTTCCCGGTCAGAGGCACAGCAATGACATCAGTTGATGCTCTGAGCAACCGCTCCCAGTTTGTTGCAAGGTGCTAGAATGCGATCACCGTATTTTATTTTTTGTTTTGTATGAATTATATTACTGTCAATTGTCTTAATGCAGAACTTATGAGCCATTCCACGTGAAATCGCACAAAAAGGACCAAAATTTGACCTTCATATTTTTAATTATTTTCTATTTTTTCTATTTATTATATGAATCAAATAAGTTAACACGTGTATTTTTATTTTTTCTAATAATTTTTAAATAATTTAATATTTTCGGAAATATTGCATGATGAAATTTGCTAAAAATGACGCCCATCGCTAACTTATATATATATATATATATATATATATATATATATATATATATATATATATATATATATATATATATTTATATATATATATATTACATATTTGAATTCACTAATTATAGAAACCCCGTTCGAATTCCATTCGAAACTTAAAAACGTGTTTAATTTTTGAAGTTTTCCAAAATATTTAATTTCCTACATTTTCAATATTTTAAAAAAATTAAATTTTGAAAATTGTATATTTTTGTAAATTCGATGTGCTAATTTTTTTAAAAAATATGTTAATAAACGCACAAGAGTATTATTGACAACTCCAGAAAAAAATCAAAGTTGGATCTCAGTAACTTTAAGAAATATTAATTTTTTACGAATCAGTGTGTAATAAATGGCTGCAGTAGACTCGTTTCTTGCGTTACTGGCGACGGATTTTTTTGGATGTAGCAATAATTTAAGTACTTCTTGAGGTAGTAAAACTTAACGATTGTGTTTGGATATTAAATGACGGATTCTTGTCTCACGTTATCACTGATATTTTGATATTTTCTGGTCCCTCATTACTCACTTAAAATATTTGTACTTGTTTACTTTAGAATTCCTGAACTTTCGACACAATGCACAGTTCTAATGCCTTACCGAATTTACTTTCAGGTCTGGACAAAATTCCATTTTTTTCATCCAACTTTTTAGGCACTTTTTTCACGTGTTTGGTTGCTGGGAAGTGTCGTTTAATTTTATTGTTTGTTCAACTTTAAAAAAAATTGTCAAAATTTGAATTTTCAATGTCTTGTGATCTATTGAGTGAAAGGAATCAATAAATTTCTTAATAATGCCTTTATTGTCGGACAGCAAAGGATTTTTATTGTAAAAAATTAAATGAGGTAGCACTTTGTACTATCTGAAGTTTCTTATGGGAATCCCGTTTTTGTTGCAATTTTCTGTTCTTCACGGGGGTATCTCCTATTGTAATTAAACTCTTGTTTATCTTCTCTACATTCATTTCGCAGACACTTGACGAACTATCCGAAGAGCTTAAATTGTCATTTCCCTGATTTCTACTGTTTTCACTATTTTCGCTGAACTACCCTAAGACGCAAAGGGATTCAGTAGTAAAATTCGTTTCGCTGACACGACGTAAAGCATTAGAAGAATTCGTTTCGCTGTCACCCATCCCTTATAGGGACAGAGTGTACATATGAGTTACTAATATTTTTTGAATCCCTAATCAGGCAGAGGTCATTCTTTTCTGCCCGTGTATCAAAGACTGATCAAACACAATTCGTTAGTGGGGGCAATAAACTTGCACCCGCATACTTGCCGTAGACTTTTTAGATCTGTACGGGTTCAGTGATCCCTTTTTCTTATGTTTTGTAGAAAATTTAATAAGAAATACGCCTATATTTTTCTCCATTTCTTTTATCTAAGCGGGTTCATACAGAAATTTTCATTTAAAAAAATTGTGTTTAATAAAACATTTATTTTTTGAAGAAGTAATTTACAGAGGAGTAAAATACGCTTATCAAAGTATTTAAGGAAACAAACCGAGAATTTTTATGTTAAGTATATTCAGAGCATCAATCAATCATATTTTGCGGAGTACGCATATATTCCAAAATTTAATATAGGAATAACTATTCAAATAATCAATTTTCATGTAAATAAAGAAACACGTGTCTCTTTTTTATGTCAATATTTAATAAAAAATATCATCCATTTCCAAAAACGTGTCAATTCTTATGCGATTTGACATGGACTGGCTCGTTTCGCTGTCATTCATCCATTCTGGGGGCAGAGTGAACATCTGGAATAGTAATAACTCTTGAAACCTTAATCAGGCCGACAGTCATTCTTTTTATAGTTCTTCAGCACTTAGATCAAAGACAAAACTAACTCAATTCGTTAGTGTACTTGTATGGGTAGGCAGATCGCGCCCTCATACTTAAAATTGATTTGTTTGGAACTGTATGTGTGGAGTGCCCACTTTTTTTCTTAGTGCATTTTATAGAAAATTGAACGAGGAATATTCTTATATTTTTAAATTTTTTATCTCATCGATTTTATATAGAAATTTTCATTTTTTGAAAAGAAATACATTTTTAAAAATGAAATATTAATTTTTTGAAAAATGTATTTACAGAAGAATAATATACACATTTTAAAATATTAAATGATACAAATTAGGAATTTTTATATTAAGTACTTTCGGAGCAACAATTGATCATATTTTGTGAAGTACGCGTAAATTCCAAAATTTAGTAAGGGCACAACTACACCAATAATCAATTTTCAGGCGAATAAAAAACATGTATCTTTTTTTTTTGATGTCCATATTTAAGAAAAAATTACCTCACATTTAAAAAAAAGTCGCGTCAACTCTTGTGCGATTTGACGTGGAATGGCTCTAATACGAAAATGTACGTGTTCATTGAAAATGGTCACCAAAATCACGTGTGCGGAAAGTGTAGATACCTAACATGGACACTACACAAAACAATTATGTAAGTAATGTTTCAATAAAGACTTTTTATTTTACTTAGTTTAATCAATATAGTGAATTGCTTACCTTTTCTTATATATTGGTGCTCTGATTTTAGGAAATAACATTTCCGTCATTCGAAGGAGATGTAACCTCCAATCTGTTGGAGCAACAAACTCCCACTGCTACAGAGTAGTGAGATCCGTCTCCACGTCGACTTGTGAGTGAATTCTACCTCAAGGTATCTCCATCAACGAGGCACCTCGGGACAAGTTCTTACTGAATACAAACAACAAGGAAAACGTTCGTCATTATCTCAAGGAAATTGCAGATCTATTTTGCGCAACATACATGAAAATATAGGATAAGGTCATCGGATGCAAATGTTTTCTTGTAAAAGTTGCAAAATCAAAGTATTCAAAGAGAAATTAATTTTATGCTGCGACAGAAGAAAGTGACGTTATGTATAAAGCTTAATGGGAATGGAAGCAAAAAGTAGCTCAATGAGATTTTAATCACCCAATGAGATTTTAACGGCGCACGTACTACCAAGGCATGATCATAGGCGGAAGGTGCTCATAAATTTGCGTAAGACATAGGGCGGTCATTAAGTGCACACGTTTGGGTGGAAGGGTTTAATAAATTAGTTTCATAAAAGTCCGTTAGTTTTAGTAGAAATGATAGTTTTTATTTACAACTGTATTCGAACACCTCAGTTGGATTCGCGTTTACATCGAATTCATCACATCTGAAGAAAGAATCGCACATCTGATTATGGGGGAATTGTTGAGGAAGAAGACGGACACAAGATGAGGCTGGGAAAATAACAATGAAGCCTGAAGAGAGATTGGAGGAAGGTGGGGCTAATGATTCTTTAGTGATTCCTGGTGCGTCTACAGATAAGGTAATTAGTCCCGTAAGTATAGTGGATGCTTTTAATTGCGGGAGATGACAATAATGATCTTCCCTTTCTGGATGGTGATATCCGGATGCGACAGACATCAGCTTGAGGGTTTTGTCCCTAACAAGGTATATCCCATCTGCGAGGTATCGTCCCAGCACAGAGAATATCTAAACTCTTGAACGGTATCTTATTTCTGTTCGTTTTCTTCTTCAATTCTTTTGTAGTCAAAATGACTAGCCTACAAAAGCAATAAGCTGATTCTGCCGAACACTGGAGAAGAATGTAAATCGGGTATTTTCTTGCTAATTTGATCTAAACTTGCAAATGGGTTTTCAGAACATTTCCAAACTTGTCCCTGAAGATTTCCCATTGCAAAGACAATACTATGACATCATCCTATGAGCATCAACGTATTTATTTAATCGTTATTCTATTATTATCATCAGCGTATCAAATCTAATCATATGAACATTTGAAGTGGTGTATAAATTTTAACTGGTTAATGAAATCTGACAATGAGTTGTAAAAATACGTATACACATAATATATGATTTTCTTCTAGCGATGACTTGATAATGACAGTAGAGGAATGAGATTTCTACGGCGTGTAAATAATAAATATATTGCATATGTTCCCATCTTTAGGTAAGAAAGTTTTGACAAAGCAAAATACGGATTCCAAAGCGAGAGGCCAACACGCCATGAAACTGTTCAGAATAAATTCTTGTGTTGGGTGAAATAATGTGAACAGAGAGTTTTTGCACAGCATAAACACCATATCCTCTGGGCCTGTGTGCGTGTGAGAATGCTGTCACTCTAACCACCAGAAATAGCGAGTGTAATCACGTGATTCGCATCAGGATAGGATAAATGTACTGAATTCCCATGTATGAGGGCACAGTGTACAACTAACTGTATTTCTATGAAGCACAGTCTGTTTGTGTCACTTGCCTATACAAAACTGTGTTAATAATGTATAATATGTGTGTTGATTACTGATCTGAATAGCTGAGCGTTTGCCTACACAGCACCTCGGTCTGAAGGGTCGCCGGTTTGAGTCCCACCGTGAGCATTTCTCCCTTGAGTTTCATGTATGTGTGTTGTCACGGAAGGCTTAGTGAGTCTGCTGGCCACAGTCCCACCGGGAGCGGTGGCTCAGTGCATCAACTGATGTCACTGCAGCACCTCTCACCGGGAGGTCCTACGTTCGGGTCCTGACAGCGGCAGGATTTTCGACACTAGCTTCTCAGCAAGGTAGAATTCAGTCGCTGTCTGGAGGAGAATTCTAGCGGCCGGCTGCTCTGATCGGTAGTTTTCGTGGTTTCTCCGATCAACACCAGGCGAATGCCGGAGCAGTACCCTACCAAACGGGCCACGGACAGCGCGCGATCTTTCCTTCCTCTTCCTTGTCCTATCCTCTCCCCTTACACTCACACACACTAACATGCACTACACTACCACATATTCCGGGAGACCGGTCGGGAGCGGTGCCCTGCTGGTGGGAGAGTCCTTGTTAGGGGGAAACCCCACTAGCCGACGGTACGTCGGCGCCGGATCTCGCCATTCAACGGGGGAAGATGACCGCCATCTCCCGAGAAAAAACATGCACTACACTAACGGGACTAATGACCAAAGCAGTTGACGCGCCCGGAAACTCGAAAAAATCAATCAATCAATGAAAAGCCACAGACCCAGGTGTCTAGTGCAAAGGTTAATGTGTGTTCCCATGAGGAACACAGTGAGTACTCCTGCATGGATAGTCGAAATCGGCAGCCTCTGAAGCTGAAAAACGACCCAGGAAGAAATAAAAACATCAATTGATTGTGATAATTATTGCGCAGCATTGTATCGTTGCCTTTCAACTTCGTCATATAATACATGAATCCATTAATGAGCAAGTGTACTCTATCGTAACGTTGCAGTGATATCGGAAAACGCTGTTCCACCCGATTTAGTGTCTGTAATCACGCTACTCGTAATTTCGTGCACGATGCAAGTGAATTGGTCAGAACAAGTACTATATTTGAATGATTGCCACTTCGGGTTGGTGGGGTGAATGTAGCGTTCGCGACCCCTCTGCGGCCATAAGAAATTGGAAGAAAACCATGGATCTTCAGGTCATGTGAGCAGGGGCGTCCACAGAAAATAATTAAGGGCGAGTGACAGCAGATCCCAAGGGCCACTTCCTTCAAAAGCTCTGCTCCCCCCTCTATAAACAGAAATAATTTCCCATGCAACAAATATACAGGTAACTTATAGCGATTATTTTTATCATGTGAGAAAATACAAGATTTATTTTGAACGAAAGAAAAATCGGGGCCTGGGACACACAGCCCACCATGTCCAAGTTGTTTATGTTTTTGCTGGAGACCCAGAAACTCTAAAGACAATGAAAATGTTTCGATTTCGACTGAAAAATGCTAATATTTGGTTGCGTAATTCCGCCTATTCTCACCCGCACGCACCATCAGAATTCTCATGATCAGAGCGTAGCAACGTACAACGCAGCTGATGGCAAACGAAGTCTCCAAGAAAGCGATCACCCGACGTTCTATTCAATCCTTTTCACGTTTTGCCGTATTGAGTAGCGATCTTTTTTGTATTTCTTGGTATGAGTAGAACGATTATACTGCATACATACAATACAACGTTTTGCAGCATTTGTAAAGTGTGTCGTTGTTAAAATATTTAAATGAATGCAAGCATTGAACGAGAGTATTTGATTCGTTGTTCTCGAGCAGTGGGCATGCTACATTTGTGCGGTTTCGTTCGGCAGTTACTTTGCTGGTGGAGATCGCTAGTCTAGCGTCTGCAGAGTGGATGCTGGTGACGTAAGCGGCTTCTTTCTTGGAGAGCAGCCGCTCGCCGGTGATCTATAGCGGCAAATGTGGGTTTCGGGCGCAGCCGCCTCGGCATCCCGGCCGCGCGGGGCACGCGGCCACGCCCACACGCCCCGCCCCGCCCCGCCCCGCCCCGCCCCAACGCGACTCAACCACCGCCCCGATTCTCACCCACCAACGCCCACACGCCCCGCCCCGCCCTATTCCCCGTCCCTCACCACCCCGACCTGCCTCTCTCCGCCCCGCACTCCCCGCCTCGTCCCGCCCCAATCCTCACCTACCTACGCCCACACGCCCCGCCCCGCCCCAACGCGACTCAACCACCGCCCCGATTCTCACCCACCAACGCCCACACGCCCCGCCCCGCCCTATTCCCCGTCCCTCACCCCCCCGACCTGCCTCTCTCCGCCCCGCCCTCCCCGCCTCGTCCCGCCCCAATCCTCCCCTGCCGTGCACCCCACCACGGCCCCGCCCCGCCACATCCCTCACCCCGCCCCGGCCCGCCCCCGGTCGATCGATTTTTGTGTTTCGGGGCGCGTCAACTGCTTTGGTCATTAGTCCCGTTAGTGTGGTGCATGTTTTTTTCTCGGGAGATGGCGGTGATCTTCCCCCGCTGGATGGCAAGATCCGGCGCCGACCTACCGTCGGCTAGTGGGGTTTCCCCCTAACCACGACTCTCCCACCAGCGGGGCTCCCCCCCAGCTGGGACAAGCTCTAAGCTCTCGACCGGTCTCCCAGAATATGTGATAGTGTGGTGCATGTTAGTGTAAGTGTGTGTGTAAGGGGAGAGGATATGACAAGGAAGAGGAAGGACAGATCGCGCGCGGTCCGTGGCCCGTTCGGTAGGGTACTGCTCCCACATTCGCCTGGTATTGATCGGAGAAACAACGGTAAATTACCGATCAGTGCAGCCGACCGCTAGAATTCTCCTCCAGACCGCGACTGAATTCGACCTAGCGGAAAAGCTAGTGTCGAAAATCATTCCCTCGTCTGCCCCACTGCCCCGCCCTGTTCCCCTGACCCGACCTGCCCCACCCTGCGCCATCCTCCCCGCCCCGCTCCTCTCCACCTCGACCCGCCCCCGCCCCAATCCACCCCGCACCGCCCCTGCCACCTGGCCTCTCCCTGCTCCGCCCCTCCCCCCGCCCCGCCCCACCCAGACTCGACATGCTCCTCCCCGCCCCCCTCTTCCCGCCCTCCCAACCTCGTCCTGCCCCGCCACAACCCCACCTCAATCCTCACCCGCCCCGCCCCACCCGCTGCATCCCAACCAAACCCGCCACACCAACCCTGCCACTCCCCGCCACTGCCCGTCCCGTCCCGGCCCGCCCCCCTCTTCTCCCCCCCCCGGTCCGTCCCACTCCACCCCGACCTTGCCCGTCCCGCCCCGTCTCGCTCCGACTTGCTCTGGCCTGTGGCGTCGTGAGTGTAAGCACAAAGACATTAAAAAGTATTTACAGGTTTTATTTACAAAAATGTACAAATATTAAAATGAAACAGCTCGGTACACTTTCCGGTATTTCCCGACCGCCAGCCTGTATAATCCTGTGGATACGTCACATATACTAAAGAGGCCCCACCTCGAGTGCACTCTCCTACCGCCACGCGTCCTGTGGCTGTCGTCACCCGTGCAACGCGCGAATACGCTCCAGCCTGGGCGTAAATTTTGCTCGAAGCGCGAGGTTTCCAAGACCAAAACCCGCCGGTGTGCGCGAGTCGGCTCACCCCCACGTGGCCACCGTTGAGCGTGGGAGGGAGGTTTGTAAACTGCCACGTGACAGTCAAAGCAACGCCGGCGCCCACCTGGTCTCAAAATATCTGCACATCAACGCCGTGGCACCTGAACTACTCAGCTCTCAGATTTAAGCCTTCCGCGTCCTCCTCCCACGCATGGCAGCCAACCTCACGATACACACCATCAAGAAAACTCTGTGTGTGCCAGTGATGAATCGCAAATCAACCACCTTGCATTCAACGGACTTCAGCCGAAAAAATACTGAAGTCACCTCATTGTGACTGATGAAGCACATAATTGGAAAGAATGTTTGCAAGGCCATTAAAACCAGTTTGGCGTGTCCTTCATGAGAGACTAGTATAATATATTTATGGCGACAGTTGGGTTGACTGATTGATTAGTGATTCAGTGCAGTCAACTGCTAATTTAATTAGTCGCGTAAGTGTAGGACAAGTTTTTGTCGCGGGTGTTGGCGGTGATTTTCCCTCACTGATGGCTTGATTCGGCGCCGACCTACACACCGGTGTGTGAAGTTCTTCTTGACCGGGGTCTCCTCCCAGCGATGCACCGCCACAGACGGGACACGCTCTAAGCTCCCGACTGGTCTTACGACAAGTATGGTAATGTAGTGCGTGTAAGTGTATGTGTTATTAAGGAGTAAGGAGAGGACAAAGAAGAGAAAAGAAAGATAGCTCGTGCAAGTGGAAGGATAAATGATCCAAATCCAAACAAATACTCGTGGTCTATTCCATCTTATAGGTTGCTTTCATTTCCAGGTGTGTAGGTGTCAATTTTCACTTCTGTAAATTACAAATTCCCTTGCGTGAGTCAGAGTTTAAGATGACCAAGCAGAAATACTGTAACAATAAAAAATCATCACGTTTGCGTAATAAAAGAACACAATTAATTGAGAACTTATTCTTCTGCCTACACTATAATTACTAAACAGCTGATTGCAAGTGTTCCCTCAAACTTTCGTACAACTTTGTAAAGAGTTACAATTTGCAGCTTCTGCAGTAGGCCTGTACGTTCGTCAATCTCCTCGACCTTATGAATAGAAATAACTACAGATCACGATATAGCTGCTACATAAAATGCCATTTTCACCTCCTCTGTAAAGCCAAAGAGGCTTCAGTTTACCTTTCTTTGCTTCTTGGCCAGAATTGCTGGGGAGTCTTCGGTTTTTCTTGCGTAATGTACCAAAATTGGCCAATTGTGCTTTGACCCAACAGAAGCAGTATTCTCCATTAACCTAAAATGAGTCGTGACTGCTAAGGTTTGCCCATCTGCCAAATGGAAGTGCACAGGAACATTAACGTTGACGTCGGGTCAGAAAGGGCAATTCAGAGAAACAGAAATGTCAACGGCAATTTTCATTGCATGCTCTAAATAGGAACGTTATCAGAAGGGTGTACATTGAATATACATTATTGTTAGCTTGCGATGTTCTCAACAAATAAAAGAAGAAAATGATTTTAGGCGCAATACTACGCTAATGGCTTTGGAGCGAAGTGTTCTAGATGTTATCTACGATTATGTACGCTGCTTAATTTTCTTCATCCGACAATAACTGAAAACTTAAATTTCTTGGCTTAAACGTGTTGGATGCAGAACTGCACATCTTCTAGAATTCAGTGGGGAATACAGTTATTCAAATTATCGTTTTCCATGTTGTCGCGGCAAAAAGTATTATTCCTTGACGAAGGACAGGATGAGAGATAAGAGCCCAAATTTATTGATTTACTCTTGAAAAAAATTTATTACACCGGAACGAATATTTTGTTAACAATTCTTGCCAAAAACCGCTCATTTTCTTTCTGTATTCAAAATTCAATTAGTATATGGCTTGGGATAGGGATCACATAATTTTGGAAACGTGAACACAATTCACTTCTCCCCATAGCACGTCACATACAGTTTTTAACTGTTTTTGACGTAAAATAAAATAAGCTGGCAGTAATTTCCAATCCACCAGTAGAACACATGCATAGATCTGTCGACAGTGCCTCTGACCTGCAGGTCTTAGAGTTTGAGTTGCGGCGGTAGTAGGATTTTCCACATCCATCATTCATGCATAGGTAAATGAGTCCAGCCGCTATCTGGATGAGAATTCTAGCAGCCGCTGCTCTCATCGGATGTTTTCCGTTGTTTCTCCCATCACCACCAGGCAAATGTCAGAGCAATACCCTAACAAACGGGTCACGACCCGCGCGCAATCTTTCCTTCCTCTTTGTTGTCGTATCCTCACCCCTTACTTACACACACTTACACTGACATGCGCAACACTACCCCACAAGCCAGGAGACCAGTAGGTAGTTAGAGGTGCCCCGGGTAGGCGGTGCCTTGTGGAGACCCCCCGAAGGGGAAACCCCACAAGCCGACGTGTAGGTCGGCGCCATATCTCAGGTTGAAGCTGACCGGGAGCGGTAGCTCAGTGCATCAACTGAGGTCACTGCAGCGCCTCTCACCGGGAGGTCCTAGGTTCCCACTCCCCACGGCGGCAGGATTTTCAACACTAGCTTTCCAGCTAGGTCGAATTCAGTCGCTGTCTGGAGGAGAATTCTAGCGGCCGGCTGCTCTGATAGGTAGTTTTCCGTCGTTTCTCCGATCAACACCAGGCGAATGCCGGAGCAGTACCCTACCAAACGGGACACGGACCGCGCGCGATCTGTCCTTCCTATTCCTTGTCCTATCATCTCCCCTTACACACACTTACACTAACATACACTACACTACCACATATTGGCTATTGGGAGCTTAGAGCTTGTCCCGGCTGGGGCGGTGCCCCGCTAGTGGGAGAGTCCTGGTTAGGGGGAAATCCCACTAGCCGACGGTAGGTCAGTGCCGGATCTCGCCATCCAGCGGGGGAAGATCACAGCCATCTCCCGAGAAAAAGCATGCACTACACTAACGAGACTACTGACCGAAGCAGTTGACGCGCCCGGAAACACGAAAACATGAATGAATGAATGAATCAATCAATCAATCAATCGGCGTTGGATCTCACCCTTCATCTGGGAAGAACACAGCCACTTCCCATTTTAAACACATGCACTATGGGTACGGTACTAATGACCATAATAGTTGTCGCTCCAGGAAACACGAAATGAATCAATGAATGACTGCGAGTGCAGCCCAACAGGACCTTTCTTTCCGCTGGGGAGGTGGCGGCGAGGCAGGAATTGCGTTTATATTCCGTTGGCGCGCGGGCGGAAGCGCTTAGTTAACGATGTTAGCGGGGCAAAACCGGTCGCACGGGAAGTGGTCTCTTTAAAGCCTCTTCCAACCGGAGCGCACGGCAGTTGTGCGTATCTGCTCGCGCTCATGCTCCCTGCATTCAGTAACTGACCACTCTCTAATATGTTGAATGCGTGAGTGGGTGGGGGCGTGAGGTGCTATAAGTCAAAAAAAGAAGATTCCCACTTTACTTTGTTGTTGGTTTGATTGAGTTCATGTTTCCAGGCGCGTCAACTGCTTGGGTCATTAGTCCCGTTAGTGTAGTGCATGTTTGTCCTCGGGAGATGGCGGTGATCTTCCCCCGCTGGATGGCGAGATCCGGCGCCGACCTACCGTCGGCTAACGGGGTTTCCTCCTATCCAGGACTCTCCCACCAGCGGGGCACCGCCCCAGCCGGGACAAGCTGTAAGCTCCCGACCGGTCTCCCGGAATATGTGGTAGTGTAGTGCATGTTAGAGTGTTTGTGTAAGGGGAGAGGATAGGACAAGGAAGAGGAAGGAAAGATCGCCCGCGGTCCGTGGCCCTTTTGTTAAGGTAGTGTTCCGGCATTCGCCTGGGGTTGACCGGAGAAAATACGGAAAACTATCGATCAGAGCAGCCGGCCCCTACAATTTTCCTCCAGGCAGCGACTGAATTCGACGTAGCTGAAATACTAGTGTCGAAAATCCTGCCGCCACCAGGACTTGAACCTAGGACCTCCCGGTCAGAGGGGCTGCAATGACATCAGTTGATGCACTGAGCTCCCGGTGACTGTCTCTAGATCTGCTTCTTAGGAAGCCGGTTGCAACCTGAACTAGTTTAATATTCAACCGACCCATACTATCTTTAGTAGTGAAGTAGAGAAATAATAATAATAATAATAATAATAATAATAATAATAATAATAATAATAATAATAATAATAATAATAATAATGCTTTATTTAAAAGTTCAATGAAGTATCTACAAGAAATGAGCTGTACGTACCTGAAGGTACGAATGAAGTTCATAGTTATTTGTTATCTTCATGTATCCACCTGTGATATAAAGACATATTTCTCGCTCATAAGAAACACAACAATTGCACCTTCTGCTAGAAAAAATCCTGCGAAGAAACTAATTTTTTTTATCCTTTGCAATATTTTAAACATGAAAAGAAGGAGTATTTGCTAAAGGAAAAGGTTTTTATTTGTTTCGAAACAATCCGGGGAAAGATCTCTGGAGAAAGATTTCCTTATATTTTTTATTTATTATACCATGTCAGTGGGATTACCACTTTACAGGTTAGTGTTAGCTTTCATTCATGTAATATGAATGGATCCACTACAGTAGCCCGAAGGTACGAGGAACAGCAAATGTCACACTATTTCCGTGCGAGGACATCCCCACTGGATACCTATACGACTACTATTATTCATTTTATGAAATTGAAAGTAAGAGGAAAACAAAATATAGAGTAAGGGTGAAATAATTATATCTCTAGATTACGGCGGAAGGAACAGATCATTTGGAAGACGGATTTAATTCTTGAAGGATCAACGCTGATTTTACCGAAGTTGAAACGGTTGGTAAAAGAGACAGAAAAAAATGTGGACGACTGTAAGGAAATGTAATTGGTAATTGGTTCTATATGCAGTTCTCTAAGAAATTGTCTGTTTTTGTATTTGAATGTTTTCTCCAGGGTAACGGCCTTCACTTTTTGTTTGTTCAGTTGAGAAGTGTATTTTTGAATGGAGATCCACTAGCAAGGACGTCCATCATCTCTTTCCACTTATTGTGGAGGTCTCATTACTGTCAAGACTCCAAATAGCTTGAGCTGAACCGCCTATTAAACGACCATCAAGTAAACATGCGCTCGAAGTTCGATTGGCGTCTCTGTCTCTTAGATACCATCGACTGCTGAAGGATTTTAAGTTTTACATCTATCACTGTATCTTTCATTTGTCGTTTGCCTAATTTTTTAACGCTGTGGCATCTTCGATTGATTGATTGATTGATTTTTTCGTGTTTCCGGGCGCGTCAACTACTTCGGTCATTAGTCCCGTTAGTGTAGTGCATGTAATTTTTCTCGGGAGATGGCGGTGATCTTCCCCCGCTGGATGGCGAGATCCGGCGTCGACCTACCGTCGGCTAGTGGGGTTTCCCCCTAACCAGGACTCTCCCCCAGTCGGGACAAGCTCTAAACTCCCGACCGGTCTCCCGGAAGATGTGGTAGTGTAGTGCATGTTAGTGTAAGTGAGTGTGTAAGGGGAGAGGATAGGACAAGGAAGAGGAAGGACAGATCGCGCGCGGTCCGTGGCCCGTTTGTTAGGGTACTGCTCCGGCATTCGCCTGGTGTTGATCGGAGAAACCACGGAAAACTGCCGATCAGAGCAGCCCGGCATCTTCGAAAATAAAAATGTCTATAATAAACCAATGTTTCAAAGATCTCAGAGTAAGCGACAATAGAAACGTATCTTTGTTCAATATTTGGAACCTCCAAACCTTACAAAACGGAAATGCAACGAACAACAACGACAAGGCAAGAACCAAACACTTCATGTGAAACTTCAATTCTTAAAATCTAACCAAACCATCAGTATCGTTTTTCATCATAAAACGTATTTACTTTACTACAAATTATACTAGTAGTTTGATAACTTACTCGGCTCTCCGAAAAGTTAATAAATTTTGCAGAACAACAACGAGACGATGTGAACTGTAGTCGTGTAAACTGAACAGGGAACTACTGTATCAAAGATCGATATGTTAAAACCTTTAAGAACATTTATGCATTGACAGTCATGAAACTAACATTAAAACTGTAACGATTCAGATTAGGAAGTTTTAGCGCCAGGCAGTAGGAGACATCTTGAAACTCTATCGATCACGTGACTAACAACTTTATGCGGTCGTAATGAACAATTTCAGAAGAGCCATAGCAACTGCAACATTACGTTATGCATTATAGCCAAGGAATCATGCCAAGTGTGGAACAAAGAAGTTGAATATTATGTCAAAGAATTAAACTATTGGTGAGACATATGAAACGGGATACGAGGCTAGAGTAAATCATGGTGGAAAGAGATAAATGGGCTACTCCGGAGCACCGATTTTTGCTCGTTCTGCGCAGCACCCGTTTGCGTCAAGAACCACGTGATCACAGACCGAGCACTTTGTTTAAAAAACCCAGACCAGACGCTGGCCGCCGTGTTGCATGGAGAGCGAGATGTGTTGAGAAACATTTTCAAAAATTGGAATGAAGACACAATTTTCAACGGTGACCAACCAAACATAACACGATGAAGGTGTAGAAGATGCATTATTAAAAAGAAAAGCTTCATATATATGTTTCAATGACTTGTAACAATGTGATGATTTTGGTATCTGGCTGCATTTAAAGGTTCCGCTAATATTGTGGAAAAAAACAGATACCTGAAGCTCATTGGCTGAAGTCGGATACTATACGCAATAGCTCACCCATCTCTTTTCATCTTGGAGTAAACAATTCTTTATCATGTTGTAGATTTTCTGGTCTTGTGCGATGGCTACATTCTGAGATTTTATATTGTTTTTTCTTGAGTATAGAGGAG
This sequence comes from Teleogryllus occipitalis, assembly GCA_011170035.1. Taxonomy (NCBI): domain Eukaryota; kingdom Metazoa; phylum Arthropoda; class Insecta; order Orthoptera; family Gryllidae; genus Teleogryllus; species Teleogryllus occipitalis. The sequence continues at coordinate 85,813 of BLKR01004233.1, read as the reverse complement.
ATACCTGCATCCGATATGACTAGCATAAGACATAACAACACACGAAGATAAGATTTCAACATCCTTTTTTCCATTTTTACCTGTCACCGTTCCAACATTTTCCGTTTATTCTTGTCAGAGTTGTAATGTAAAGATTAATTTCAACTATCTTATAGACGAAAATCAGATTATCAGCGTTAGAAAAATGCAACGGTTCTCGTTTACAGACGGTCATTTTCCTTCTTGTAAAGTAACCTTAGGGACAACGTATGAAGAATAAAATCATACCTTAGGCCTTATGTAAGACGTTATAACTTCAAGGTCCACCACTTCCATAATGTCGCTACCTTATAGAAATATGGGCTAAAACTCCCTATTGTAGAACAGAAACTTACATCAATGTCATTAAATCTGATACAAGGTCTAGTAAGGAGTAGCATAAGTGCAAACTATTTTGTGCTAATGAACTAAATGGATACATATGCAATGGTCCAATGATAGGAATACAATTATTGTATATTAAATCCATATTTCTTGGATCATATACCAGGTTCCTTCTGAGATATGATGATGGTATTATAACCTGCCGCTTTTAAATTGTAAAATGCGTATTTATCGTCACAGCCACCAATATATTCTAATCATACATTCATTATGACGTAAATCAAAAGAATATCAGATATACGAATGACAGGTGGGCATATCGAATTATTATCAGTGATCTGTGACGTCTTCATTTTGCGCTTAAAGAATTTATTTTGTTTCTCTGCGTAAGGTACGTCATCTGCGCGATAAAATTGTTTTTGAACTCCCCTAAAGTGAAATATGCCGTGGTTTAAAGTGCGTGAGGTCAAGATGTTACAAAGTTGCAAAAAGTCCCTAGTGGCTGCGCTCGTCACCGTAGGTCGTTTGCGTGACCTTTCCAGACATGGAGGGGAATGCCTGGGAGGGGAAATCATAGTTCGGAATAAAGAAGGTGCCTTCTAATTGGTTAATTATTTCGTGATACCAGGCGCGTCAATTACTATAGTCAATAGTCCCGCATGTATAGTAGTCGTTTTCTCGCGGGAGGTGGCAGTGTTCCCCCACAGCTGGATGGTGAGATTCGGCTACGAGTTACACTCGTTTGAAGGGTTTACCCCATCCAGGTATCTCCCACCACCAAGGCAAGTTCTCAGCCCGCAACTGGTCTCCCATGCATGTGCGTGTGTGAGTGTGTAAGTGTGTAATTTATATGGTGTATATGTGAAGAGGTGAGGACAGGGCAAAGAAGATGAAAAAAAGATCACGCGCGGTCCGGCCCGTTTGTTAGGGTACTACTCCGGCATTTACCTGGTGTTGATCAGAGAAACTACGAAAAACTCGAGAGCAGCCGACCTCTAGGATTACCATACAGAAAACGGCTGAATTTAGCATTTAACTATGTGGTACATAGTGTCGAAAATCCTACCCGTCGGAACTCTAGGACCTAGGACCTTCCGGACAGAGTCTTTCCAGTGACATTAGATGATATTCTGAGCCCTCAGCAGGTGAGGCGCCTGCATTCACTTCAGCTGGAAGAATATTTCTGAAACAATGTTCCTTCAAAGTTAACAGTATCCAGGATTATTAATTAAAGAATAATAAAAATCTAGTATTGGAAACAATCCTTATGTCGACTACCTTAATTATTCAATCTTCTTTGTACATTATCTACTTTCCACGCAATCTAATTTATTTACAATATACAGTCTAAATAACGTATATTGTAGTACATCAACATTTTACTAGTTAAAATTATTATTTTTTACATTACTATACAATTAAAATGGTCATTATTACCTTTTATTTTACATTTTCGTTCATTCGTTTCTATATGGCTCTCAAATGCCCACTGGAACCATCGTGGCATCCCTCTCCAGAACAGGATTAAGAGACCATGTTAGGAACTAGTGCACATTTGCATCTCGTATCCTCTTTGTGTCTCTCCGAAAATATGACTCCGCAAACCCGTGTTCCCTACACGTTTGTTTCCAACACGCAGTCACCCACCCACCCACCCCACATCCCACACACACATTCTGACAGGGCAAGCGAAATAGCTCACAAGCACAAGCAAACAGAGGTCATGCGGTGCCATTCGCTACACTGGGGAACTCGTAATCGGCAGGCGCTCACTCGATTGATTGACTGTTAGTGATTCTGACGCGTCAACTACTTGGGTCATTAGCCCGTAAGCGTAGTACATGTTATTTCATCGGGAGATGGCGGTGATCTTCCAGCTGGATGGCGAGATCCGGCGACTATCAATGTCACCTTCCCAACCAGGTATCTCCCACCATCAGGGAGGTACGCCCCAGCCGGGACAAACTCTAAGCCCCTGACCGATCTCCTGCCAGGTGTGGTAGTGTGGTGCAATAATGTTATTGTAAGTGAGTGTAAGTAAGGGGTGAGGATAGGCCAAGGAAGAGGAAGGTAAGATTGCGCGCGGTCCGTGGCCCTTTTGTTAGGTTACTACTCCGGCAATCATCTGGTTTTGATCCGAGAAACTACAAAAATCTATCGATCAGAACGGCCAGCCTTGAATTGTCCTCCAGATAGCGGCTGAATTCGACCTTTGCTATCTAGCTAGCATCGAAAATCCTGCAACTGTCGGTAGAACATTAGTACTTCCGGTCAGAGGCGCTTTGCAGTGTCGATATTGATGCCTTGAGACATATAAAGTCGGTTTCTGTTGTGAATTTTAAAATGCGTGAACGAACATTGATTTCTCGCGTTAACGGCTCAAATCATTGAGTGTAGTAAGACCATCGTGCGTGCTCTATCATATGAAGGTGGTTTCGCCATTAGAATAGTTTCTTTTCAGGTATGTCCCCTGCGGGCTCTCAGGTGGTCCCCGTGCAGGGGCTCTAAGGGTACTGCTGTGGAAGATACTGAAAGATACGAGGCTAATACATAAAACTACCAATAAGTGAAACGAATTGCTAGGGAATTTCCTCCAGACAGCGACTGAGTTCGATTCAGCTATCAACCTAGAGTCGAAAATTCCCCAACGTCTCTGAAATAAAAATTGTGTGCTGTATCGACAATGTATCCGCATGGAGATAACTGTCGTCAATAAAAAGCAGTATAGAAGTAAAATGTTCTACAAATATATTATGTATCCTACATTACATACTGAAAGAATTTGTTCTGCAGCTAGTAGGCACACACGTCGACTTACGGGGCTCCCTCTTCAGGTACCTCCACTCAAAGTGCTCCGCTGCGGTGTGGACCATCTGTGAGCTCATGGAATAGCGTAGTGTGATAGGTAGGAAACGGTATTGCTTACATTGCACTATGTCCGAAGAGTCAGGTAGATTGCCAATGAGATGGTAGGGAGATACCTGGTTGGGAAAACCCCAAGGTGGCATGTTGGTCGGTCGAAAAATCTGACGGAAGGTCTTAGGTTCGAGTCGGCAGGATTTTTCGAACTGGCTTTTTCAGCTGGGTCCAGTCGCTGTCTGGAGGAGGGTAGACCGGGCTCCGATCGGGCCGTGGCGATCAACACCAGGCGAATGCCGGAGTACCCTACAAGCAGGACCACGGACCGCGCGCAATCTGTCCTTCCTCGCACCTTGTCCTATCCTCTCCCTTACACACACACTTACACTAACATGCTACCACATATACCGGGAGGCCGGTCGATCTTAGAGCTTGTCCCGGCTGGGCCGGTGCCCCGCTGGTCAGGAGAGTCCTGGTTAGGAGGAAACCCCACTAGCCGCGGTAGGTGAGGCGCCGGATCTCGCCATCCAGCGAAGATCACCACCATCTCCCGAGAAAAACATACACTACACTAACGGGAAATGGTCAACACGTTCCCGGAAACACGAAAAATCAATCAATCCAATCAATCGTCGGTCGAAAAACATGCACTACACTTACGGGACTAACGACCCTAGCACTTTGATGTGCCTATAACCAAGAAATAATCAATTCACATGAGAACATCATATTTATAAACGGCGTGCCAAGTTTTAAAACTACTGTCTAAATTTGAAAGTTCAAGAATGCAAATTTTCGAACTCGTGACCTCCCAGTCTCTAGAACTCTTGTGGTCTCAACTGCCAAAGCAGCCTGTTCGGACACAACCCGGCCTCAAACCTGCTTTGGTGGACAAGGTCGGCACTCATTCTTTCCGGTAACCACCAGCATGAAAACCTTAATTAATTACCATAACTCAAAAGGCGATTTCCAACTGCTAAGGCCAAGGTAGTTCACAATGAAAAAAGAAGAGCGAGCTTGATCGTTCATTTGAGAGAACTTGATCGTTCTAAATTCGTGATGAAAAGTATTCACCGAAAGCTCAAGACAGGAGCTACTTATAGTGCAATAACGTTTTGACAGCACCATTTTTCACGAAAGCAGGTTCTCATCATCAGATGCATACTACACGTTAAAGAGACAGAAGAAACCTTCGTGACTTTTAGAAAATGAATCCAGTCGTAGGTATGTGTGTGAAAAGAAAAAAGTGGATAAGTTGTTTTATAGTTTCTGAAAAGTTGTTGCAGTGGCAACATTGTGAAAGAAATAAAATGGAAATATTCCCTATAAATGAGGCTGACTCATTTATATGAGTCCGCTAGCAGACTCACAGGAAGAACATGCAAAGAACTATCTTTATGAATTTGAATATATTTTAGTTTGGAGCTGAGTCATTGTGGTTAACAGCCGTGTATTTCTTGTCTGGTTTTACAAGCGCTCTGCCTATTTTGAATTCCGAGTGCCAATATGAAGGAGTCACAAATACGGAATACGTCGGTATTCCAGAAACGACTGGACATTGCAATGAAGATGCAGGGCGCCTTTTCCGATCTGAAATGTTTTCAACAAACACCAGGAAGAACAATGGATTATGTGTGAAATGTGCGAGATTTGGTCACATGCAGACTGCGCCAGTTATGACATAATGCGTTGCATTTGTGATTATTGGAAATAAAAGTGTCTGTAAATGTACGAACAGTCTAAGGGAATAAAAAATGTCTTTCGTTGGATTTTAAGCACTTAATACGCATTATTGAAAATTCATAGGCAGTGGTTAATAGACGCTCAATTTATTTCCCTCGACATGAATTTATTGGCATTGCTTGTAGCCGAATGCTTCTAGAATATTCTCAAATAATGGTAAAAAAAAACGTGTGTGGGGTGGTATAAATGCACGTGGACTGGGAGACGCTGTGAATTACTTTACTACCTGTCCCTCATAACATACATTGCCATGATTCATCAGATTGATGTTAATTAAACAAAACTTTGTAACGAATGAAACTAATTTTTTAACAAGCATTTCTATTAATCCTCTTTACTTTCTCGTACATGTATATACATACACACACACATTATATATATATATATATATATATATATATATATATATATATACACATATACGGAGAAATGTACTTAGTACACAGAAAGTTATGTAATGCTGCGCGAAAACACGGCGCATTTTCGGGAGAAAAAAGTTCATTGCCAGGCCCTAGCAACGAAAAGGTGGATAAATTTAGTTACTAAATTCAGAAAAAATCCGTGGTGTAGCCAGAATCCCTGTTTTGTGGATCCTTGATACCGAAAACTCAAATGACGCCAAAACGTCCATCCATCCGTCTACCCATCTGTGAATACTACTTGTGCTTAAACCATACGTAGGGTTTTTCCAAATTTAAGAAACTCCAGTTCATCTGGATCTAGTTGAAGCTTTGAGATATTGAAAAACGTTCTTTAAAATTTGGGAGTACTTTACATGAATTGGGAGTACTCCCCCCCCCCCCCCGACATTTTCTAAATTTTCGCAAAAACGGTTCCAAATTCCATATAAGAATACACTTATAAAGGTGGCATATGTCGGTTTTTCATTGTTAACTCTAAATTTTCGAAAATTGGAAAAGTTTGAACTTTTTAGGCATTTTCCTACAACTACAAATATTGAAGATAGAGATTTTTCTTTCAAATGAATTTGTTGTCCAATTTCGTTTTTACATTAAGGTCATGTACCCTTATTGAAACTTTTAGTAGTTTTCAGGGGATATTGGGTGAAATATGTGCAATTTAAAAAAAATATCAAAAACAAGATTTTCTCAAAAACATCTCCAGTTCTTTAAACGTTTAGTAGAAATAGTGCTAAATGAACCTGTATGAGGTGACAAAGGCACCATTTCGCTGGATTATTTTGTTTTTTAAAAATCACGAAAGTGTATTTTTTACTTGTCTTTCACGTCGTTAATTACTTGCAATTTGTTGACATTATTGTATTTATGAGTTCATGTGCTTTAAATAATATCTAATAAAGTTTTTTCAAAAACTGAACAGTTTTATGCTAAAAAGAGCTCAAAAGTTTTTTTTTAAAGCATTTTTTAAAACTCTCAAACGCCATTTTTTGACAAATGACTCCAAATTTGTCTTCAAACTTTTCCAATGGATACTGCTAATTGCACTGTTTAATATGACAGAAAGTTAATTTTAGGGTATTCTTTTGTTTTTCAAAAATTACATAAATATAATTTTTTTAGTCCTTAAGATACACATTTCCTACGATTTGTAAACACTATTGCATTTCTGAGTGAAAGTGCTTCAAATGACATTAAATGAAGATTTTTGAAAACTCAAAAATGTTCTCTGAAAGAGAACATCAAATTTCACAATTACAGTAGCGCTTAAACGCCATGTTCTGAAAAACGGCTCTACATTTTTCAACGAAAATTTCCATATGGAATGAGGTTTCACTCTTCTTTGATATTCTTAAATTAATATTTCTATTCTACAATTAGGAAACCGAAAAATTGAGAAAATGTCAAAAAATAACTTCGGGCGGTGATAACTATCAAGAGGATGGGGCAAAACCAGTCCACACCAAGGAAATTAGAAAACATAATTACGAGAAAGTTTGTGCTATTCTGTAGCAGCAAAAGTTTCCTGTAACTTTCTATCCCTGAAGATGGATCAGCCAGGCTACTGTATTTCGTTTCAGTTTTTTTAATAATCAACCTAGAGAGAACAAACATTTCGAACACGAAAAAAAAAACACTACTGGAGACGCCGCATTAAGCAAGTACTTAGTGTATGTGAGAGAATGTACTAATATTATACTAATAACTAAATAGTTTCAGCATAACAAATAAGGTGTGACTTTATTATGAATTCCGTACGTTGTCGAATAAATTGTAAATAAGTTGTAAGGACGAAACAATTTCAGAACGGGCTCGCTCGTGGCACAAGCGAAGTCGCTAGCCTTTCACCACTGAGGGCCGGGTTCGATTCCCGTCGAATCGCATGTGAAATTTGTTCCAACAAAACGAGTTTGGCCGCTTCACAAGGGCTAGTCCAACTCCTGTGAAATGTCCTAAACCCTATCCCTTTCCTCATACCCTCCCAATTCTGGCAGCTGGGTAGTGACGCAGGGGCGCGTGAAGAGACGCGTACGCGGAGATGCTACCTGGCGGTCGTCTTTGACAACTGACTACACGAGACGAGAGACAAAAATACAACGTCCTCTGGAATAGGGGGATAGATAATGGAGGATTACTCCGCGCTCAACGCTCGACCAGGGGCGAAGAGACGCGTTGCGTGGATGGATAGGATTAAGGGCGCAACGAAATTTTTGAAAAAAAAGAACGAATTTGCTGTTTGTATACCTGCATTACAAACGACCTTTCCGGTTACAGGAAATCGTTCATAATAGAGCATTTTGCTGCACGAATGATTGCGCCATCACACATTCAGCCAATCTCAGCGAGAAAATCGTGGGGAAGTAGAGGTAAACGGAACAGAGGGCCATTATTTTCTCGTACAGATGTCAAATACCCAAGACGTCACGAGGAAGTTGCTTCCCAAAATTAAGTTTGATTTTCTTTTAAATTTATAATGCTGTTATCAAGAAAATAGCGTATGCAACTCATTTATAATGTTGATTTATTTCATTCGTAGATATTTGAAAACTCGCGCTTAACAATGCTCGTTTTCAAAGCATGTTCTCATGCAACAAAGCATAACACTAAAAACTAATTGCAAATTTTCTAATAATATTGTTAAAATACTCTCTGTCTCTTCTCTGATATTTTTACTATTGCCAAATCTGAATACTATTCCAAAAAACATCTAATACTATGAAGGGAATTACTTCCCCTGCTATTGTTAATATTGTTATTTCTACCGTTGCCCTGCTATGCTCACAAATTCTCTTAATGTTAACACTAATTTATTAAATTTACATACAATTTAATCATGGGTTCCACTCCCAACATATTACTCCTTATTTGTTGCATGTGAACGTGTAATTTTACACAGAATCACGATTCCTGGAAGTTCTATTAATTGAAACTAATTAGTAGATTGATGGCAACTAATATAAATTATCAGCCTTTTACATACTACCCAGTCTATGCTGAAAATCCGTTCGCACCTCACCGACGGCTTACGTGTGTTCGCTTCAATGTTTTTCTAGTGAATCCTTACGTCCTTCAAAAAGATCACGGCTACCAATCCCCTCTCTACACATGATAGATTCCGATTCTATCATCAAAACTAAGCCCAGGGTTCTTGGGTTATCGCAATATTTTTTAACAATATAAACAAATTGCTATTTGCACGTCTCTTCAAGCATTTTCCAATGGTGGTAAGACGGATTTGAAAAAGTTCACCTCAATTGCATGTGATTTCCAAATGTACTACGTATGTGCTCTTTCCTCGTTGGTGTCTCGTTTGTTTCGCACAGTGGGTCAGTTTCCCCGGGAAGCGAAAGTGTGTGTGCGTAGTATGCGCCGCCATCTTGTGATGAACGGGCAGCGCCGGAACCAGTTCACAATGATTCACTCGCCCCTCGCGGACGTCGCCTGTAATAAGATGGCCGCCACAAATCATTTTGTCAGTTCACAACAAATGTTCTGCTCATGAAGAATGCCTGCATTCGTTACACATCCTTTAGGCCCAGATGGGTCTTTCAATTTGCAGAGAAAGCGCTTGCTGGGCTACTGGCGCTACTGGCTGTGTCACCTGCAAAGGTTTTTAATATTTTCTCTTTCTTGACCTCTGATCGTAAGAAAAGGATTTTTTATGACATTAACTCTTGCGTGTTTACTTAAATTAGAACATTTGAATTACTGATAATTAGTCCCTTCACTGAAATGTCCTCAGGACTGGAAATTTTGTTTATGTTATAAATATTCTTTCTTCTAATATATTTTTTACAATCTGTTATTGAAACATTAATTAACGTTTTTGAGTAATACACTAACTTACCTTTTTCAGTATTCAGTATATTATACTTACTTGTTGTAAGCATGTATTTGTAAAAAATTTATATATATATATATATATATATATATATATATATATATATATATATATATATATCAAATCCAACTTTGAGAGTCAAACCATCTTATGTCTTACACGACAAACGCATTGTTTAAGACATATAGAACAATGAAAGATATAGATTAAGACATATAGAACAGTGATAATAACATAAATTAAATATATTTAATATAATAGGAATTATCTAATTAAAATGATTATTACAATTTTCTCCGTAAGTTGGGGACAATCAGGTAAAAAGATAGTATTCAGTCAATATTATCCTTGTATTAAAACGTTTCGCAGAGACTGCTCTTCATCATTTCGCAGTTGCAATTACATGTAACTTAATTAACAACATAAAATGGTAGGATTGGGTACATAATTGCATGACGGTTTAATAAATGTATAATGTTGTCTGAATATATATTTTACCTGATTGTTCCCAACGTATGGAGTAAATTGCAATAAAAATAAATACATGCTGTAATTTCATTCAACGTACAAGACTTAATCGCATTTAAATTTCTGTTCATTCAGAGTTGTGTTCTATTAAGAAGTTATTTTCACTTTTGAAACAATTTTTACAAAACGCAGAACGTCTTCAGGCTAATGTGACAATAATTTAATAAATATTCATGAGATCTCTAATCAATTCGTTTTTCTTCCTTACAAGGTTGATTGATTGATTTTTTCATGTTTCCGAGCGCGTCAACTGCTCTGGTCGTTAGTCCCGTTAGTGTAGTGCATGATTTTTCTCTGGAGATGACGGTGATCTTCCCCCGCTGGATGGCGAGATCCGGCGCCGACCTACCGTCGGCTAGTGGGGTTTCCCCCTAACCAGGACTCTCCCACCAGCGGGACACCGCCCCAGCCGGAACAAGCTCTAAGCTCCCGTCCGGTCTCCCGGGATGTGTGGTAGTGTAGTGCATGTTAGTGTGTTTGTGTAAGAGGAGAGAATAGGACAAGGAATGGGAAGGACAAATTGCGCGCGATCCGTGGCCCGTTTGTTAGGGTACTGCTCCGGCATTCGCTTGGTGTTGATCGGAGAAACCACGGAAAACTACCGCCGGTCGCTAGAGTTCTCCTCCAGACAGCGACTTCCTTACAAGGCTTTTACCCACCTTATACATTATTGATTAATTAATCATTGTTTTTGAGTCTGGATCGTCAACTGCTATTGTTATTAGTCTCGTAAGTACACTTCAAGTGATATCCCTGAAGAAGACGGTGTAAGTCCTGGACGATGAGATCAAGTGCCGACCAACAACACTGGGTTCAGGGTTTCCCCCACAAAATATCTCTGCCAGCAGAGCACTGCCCCAGCCGGGATAAGCTCTAAGCTCCCAACTGGTCTCCCTAGAAGAGTGGTAGTGAAGTGATGAACTCGTGACTCATTGCAAAGTCGCAATATATCGATATATCGATATGTTGAACAATACCATCCGTTGTAGTTAGAACTATTAGAAATAACCGACTTCCATGATGTGATGAGAGATTAATGAATGAAACATTTTGACAGAACTCATATTTAGCACATTTTGAATCTCTGTTGCAAGAAATTTCTTTTGTACAAAGCTAAATTACTAAATATAATTTAGGGGCATTGTTTATTTCCATATAAAATTGTTCGTCAGTGACAGGCTCTTGAATTTAATGGGAATATACGGAGTATACACGTGCCATAGAGAAACTTACATAGTACTGCGGAAAATCAGTTTCGTGATTTAAACGGAAATGTAGTATGTTTTAGGGTCCCCTAATATCAAAAAAGTTTTTTTCTTTTCACACGTCTGTTCTGTCAGTCCGCCCGTCTATGAACACCACTAGCGCATAAATCATACGTAGGCTTTTTAAAAAAAGGGTATTACTCCGTTGATCTAACACGACTCGATTTTGCTGCGGATTTGAAAAACTTTCTTTAAAATTTGGGGCCAGTTTACATGAAGCCCACAGGTATTCTCAAAGTTTTCTCAAAAACGGCTCCAAATTTTTTCTTTAAATTTCTTTTAAGAATAGAGTAAAATACACTTATAAAACTGGCACAGGTCCGATTTGCACGGTTAACTCTGAATTTTCGAAAATTTCAAAAGTTGGAATTTTTTTCGGCTTCTTCTTACAACTATAATATTGAAGATAGAGGTTTCTCCTTCAAATGATTTTTTTTTCTTTAATTAGTTCTTTCATTAAGGCCATGTACATTTTTTTTGAAACTTTAAGTAGTTTTTGTGCAGTATTGCGTGCAATATTTGCAATTTTAAAATATACTGAAACAAGATTTTCTTGAAAACACCTCTAATTTTTTTCTTTCAGCTTTTGGTGGGAATATTGCTAAATGCACTCTATAAGATGACATAAACGTCATATTGCCGTATTTTTTGTTTTTTCATAAATTACAAAAAATAATTTTTTGACTTGTCTTGCACGTCAATTTTTATATTAGAGGCAATTTGTTCTTATTATTGTATTTATGAGTAAGTGTAATTTAAATCATTTATAAAGTTTGTCAAAATTCCAACAGTTTTCTGTAAAAGTGAGCTCAAAATTCCTCATTTTCACAAACGATCAAAAGCCGTTTTCTCAAAAATTGATCCAAATTTTTTCTTCAAAAGTTTCCCAAGGGTAGTGATAATTGCACTATTAATAATCACAGAAAGTTCAATTTGGTGTATTCTTTTCTTTTGTCAAAAATTTCACAAATGTAGTTTTTTTAAAAAACACGCACAAGTCCTGTAATTTGTGAACACTATTGCATTTGTGAGTGAAAGTGCTCTAAATGACTTCCTATGATGTTTTCGAAAACTCAAAAAATTCTACGAAAAAATCCCTTCAAGTTTTGCATTTACAGTAACGCTTAAACGCCATTTTCTTAAAAACGGCTCTAAATTTTTCAATGAAAATTGGCATTTATAGCGAGGTTTTTCTCTTCTTCAATATTTTCAAAGTAATATTTTGGTTCTACTATTAGGATATCAAAAAATGGAGAAAATGTCAAAAAATGTAATACTTTGGTGGCGAGAAATGGCACCTAGCAAGAGCATGGGGCAAGACCAAACCAAGGAAATAAGAAAACTTAACTACGAGAAAGTCTGTGCCATTCTGTACACCAATAGTTTATTTTCACTTTAGAACAATATCGTTTAGTATAGAAATTAATTTTTCATTATGACAAAAGCAAATTACCCATATTTATATGTAATTTTTGCATGTTTCGTCAATTTCGACTAACAAGTCAATTTTGGCCTTTTTCCGTTTCTTAATTCATTTTTCGGAGATTTCATCGATTTTAATATAATTTCAATGGTATTGCTTCAAATAATATTTACGAGATGCATCAAATGTTCTCTACAAAATTGCTGAAATTATGATGTCAGGCGATGTATGTAATCTAAGGTTCCTCAGACGCCTATCTGCGCCATTGTCAGTTCGGCCATTTAACGATAACTAAATTCAGATATCCTAATAAAGAACAACCCAAAAAATCTGCGAGTTGAGTGCCCTTGAACAAACAGAAGTCTCGATTACATCAATAACATATCCAGCTTGAGTTATTTACCCACAGTGGTTTTGATCACAGTGTTTGCGTCATTTTTCTCCGCTTTTGGAGCAAGTTTTTTGATAATATTTGGTAATGTTTTCGGTCGTCAATATCCGCCCCTAGTCATTATCAATATTCAAAATACTGGTTTCTGGAGGAAAGGGAGTGAGAGAAACGGAGAGAAAGGAGGAGAAAGAGAGAGGGAGAAAGAAGGAGATAGGGTGGGAGAGAGGGAGAGAAAGAGAGAAAAAGAGAGAGGGAGAAAGAAGGAGATAGGGCTGGAGAAAGAGGGAGAGAAAGAGAGAGAGAGAGAGAGAGAGAGAGAGAGAGAGAGAGAGAGAGAGATGATTTGTGATCCTTTTGCCAAAGCGGAAGTGTCGGAAGTGCCTGAAAACGTATTCTTCGCTTCGTAAATCGCAACTCATCTTTGGGCGCATTCGCTCCGATTCGACATCGCTCCGTTTCGTCTCGACCGCTGGAGAAAGTTGCGATTGACCTGGTCGACCACAAATCTGGTTCGAGAGTGAAGAATTTGGCTGAATGGGCATTTTGAGAATTCTCAGAAAGGGTAATTGCGAAGTGATGTTAAAATGATTAGCTACAATTTTTTGATCATAAATTACTAAATACGAGAGTCTGTGACAAGTATTGTAATTGGCTTCTGGATCAATGACAATCATCTCAACAAGGGTTTTTCTTTCAACTGCTATTGATTAATTGAGCTTAGTACTTAGTTTCTGCAAAAATAAATATTCTATTTGAAAACATTTGGGGTCTTGTTATAAAATATTGCCAACTACGATCATTCGTAACTTTATTCATTATTCTCCCATGTTTTGCAAAAGAGGGGGCAAGTATTTGTAATCTGAAAGAAGCGTGCGTAGATTGTATTTCTTTCCCATTCAATAAAAACAATTTGACTAATTTATAAGTTAAATAAATAACCGCTAAATACTTTGCTTCTAAATAAATAAACTTATTGTTATCATAGCATTTTAAACAAAGTTCTGAACCGAAATGACAATAAATATTCATATCCTAATATGAATGACTTGGACTTAGTTTAATCATATTTATAGAATGTTTAAAAAATTAAGTGGGATAACAATTTTTTTGTACTTTTATACTGAATTATACTTTACTTGTATTCTTGTACTCTAGATTGAACTTGTTTAGGATTAGAGGATATTCGGAATCCTGTCTTTCTGTACAATTACTGTAAGGCGTCTTACTCTATGATAAATGGTTTTATATCTAGAAGGGGGTGAAGACACCGTGAGAACCGTCATAGACCGGATATATTTTACCCAACATTTACTGTTGAAAAAGTGTAATTACCGTTACTTGTTTGGAATGAAGGCTGAGTGGATCGCCATGAACAGGTCATGACCGGATGAAGATACCCGGGTACCGCAGGATAGCAAACGCCTTCCCTAACCACTCCAGTGCCGCGACACCGCGTAGCATCTTGAACTGCGTAACCAATCACTACCAGGAGCCTCCCTGTCTGACGGTGTGAAGCCATGGGGCATGTCGCACGAGGGATTGAGTCATGGCGTGCGACTTGGATGTTTTACGGCGAGTGCATTCCCAGTACACCATCTATCACTCGTTAACCCGAACATTTCCATTGTTCGTTTATCTTCCACGGTAATTAGAGAGAGTAAGTTGTACAGCAATAATGGTTACACCACGGCCCTTTGTCATTAAGGGAAGGGGGCGTGGTGTTGGAGTTGGTGGTTCAGGTTGTGATGTTGGTGGTGATAGGGTTATGGCAATGTGGGTGATGGTGGTGATGGCGGTGGTGGTGATAGGGATGGTGATGGTGATGCTGGTGACAGTAGTGGTGGTGATGATGGTGATAGGTCTCCTGGATACTCTCAATTTTCCTATTATGTGCCTTTCCCCTACCTACCTCCGTTCAGCCTTCACGTGCTAGCGACTGTTTTGAAACAAATTGTGGTGTAGGTTTGATTTTTGGCTACTTTATATTTCTTGGGTTGCTGATTACGAATTTGAAATATGAAGAAAATATTTCATTGGAATTTTAGTCATAACAAAGTCACAACAATTTTAGTCATAACATAAACTTTGAAAAAGTAACATATTTTCCATTTTCCCCTGTATCTAAAAAGGTTATTGAATAGAGGTAAAGCATTACTCTTTAAAAAAAATATTATACATAAAATTTCTTACAATTCGGTTAAAACCTTTTTTTCGTTATGCGCACCGTTTAGGTGTAAATGGTAGTTTGACGAATGTGTGAGTAACTTTAGCTCAGTTTCCTATTAGAGATGATAATCAGAAACCGCTGTGTCTGTGTTCAGCTTAACTATCTTCCTTGCTAATAATTTTCTGTTTAAAAGACTTATTTTTCTCTTTCTTTACAGTTCTCTTTGCAAATACTAAGCTTAAAAAGGCATGAAAAAAGAAATTGCAAGAAGATAGTCGAAGAATTCGATTGTTTAATCTGCAATACAGCTGTGGCGATGGTCGATGTAGTTCATTCATTACGTGCTAACAGGAGCTGTTCCAAATGAAGTTGTGGAAATTGTGGATAACTTTTTGCAACTTTCGTTTTTAGGGTACTGTTTAAGAATCTGAAATTTACCACCACAACTTACGCTGGAATTTGTGATACAGACAATAACATGGAACCGCTTTTTAAATTGATTGTTAATAAATAAAATGCTATCAGCTTCTTGTAAAAAATAATTTTATGCTAAAATAAGTCCCATAACAAACCAAAAAATGATGTAATAAATTGCAAAATGAGATAATTATATAATATCTTCACGTTTATTGCCGCGAGTAAAGTTCCAACACATGCCACGAGTACACGAATATGAGCGATGAACATATCTAATTAGTTTGAAGCAATAATACAAGTTGTATGGTCTTGCAACCCCTAACCCTAACCATTATAACATCTCGAGCATATACCTTCCTACCGTTCTCATTTCTCCCCGTCTTACCTTGTAAGCGTCATGTCTACCGTCATATATCTGTCTTCGGAACTATTGTTTTCAACCACATTCTTGATTTTGCAGGTCCTTCTTAATCTCCTTTCGTGCAATTATTAGGAAAATTGCTGTGACATTAAAATAGTACAATGAAAAGTTGGTAATGAAAAATCAGCTGAAGTCTGGGGCTAGGAAAGGACTAACAGTGGGCTCCAGTCTGTCACAACTCTAAAGCCATCCGCCTCTCAATCTATCTGGCACAAATTATCCTGCAAATGCAAGAAGCGGTGCATGAGAAATTATAGTTATAGGAAGGCTGGATTGTTTTGTTTAAATTTATGCCGTAATATATCGTATTGACAAACATTTAACTTCGCCTGGTTTTAGCTCAACCAGCTTGTGAGCTACCCCATCTGAGAGTGGGAAGCTTATGCCCTGGATAGGGATATTATAGCTTTAATAATAATAATAATAATAATAATAATAATAATAATAATAATAATAATAATAATAATAATAATAATAATAATAATAATAATAATAATAATAATAATAATAATATATCTCAATTGTTAGGATACTTGCAATAATACTAAGACGCAACTCTTGATAACGTCGAGAACTATGATGTTGAGACAGAGCTACCTGATTATTTGTTTGAGACGCCTTGAGTTTCGCATTCCGCTGAATACACCAAAGATCTTCCAGAAGCTACTAAATCATCCTGTTGGACCCTCTGAAATCAAAGCATCGGCATCAAGAATAAGCGAATAATAATTGTCATAAATAATAATAAGAATAGAATGATAGAAATGAAAGTAGAAATTTCAGCGTATTAATTATTTATTGCCATGAACTGTTGATTGTTTTGTTTTATTTATTTAGTCCCTAAATTTAGGACTAAAGAAGTTGGTTGCGATTACATAAAAATTCTTATCTAATTTACAACGCGTTTTCTAAGGTGCAAATATTTAGATACCTTAATATTTGAAGGTTTCCTCAGCCAATGTATTAGCTGTAAAAAATTAGTAATAAGTTATTTTTAAGCCACCAATGCATGTGACAAAGTTGTTGTAATAACTGAACCGTGTAAACCTCTTGAAATGTAATAAAAAAGAAGCAAATCTAGTTACTACTGTTGCATTTACAACACTTTGCTCAAACTATAGGATGCTCTCAATCTTGCAATTTCTAGTATTTTGAATTACTTGGGAGTTTGGACTAGTTCCCTGAGGAACAAATTGAGTTCCGATAACTTTCTATACAATTAGAGACTATACTGAGTATCACAAGGAAAGTAACATTAATTTTAACAGTGATATTTAATGTATTATTTACCATTGGACTGTATAATTCTAAACAATATGTAACAAGTATTGTATCGCAGCTTCTGGGTCAATGACCCCCATCTCGATCAGGTTTTTCGTCCAGTTTCCCTGATCCATTGAGCAAATGCCGAGATGGCCCCTTGTTTTGCTTCTGGACATAAATGTAACTTCATTTTCTGTGCACGTCTTCTAGAATTCAGTGGGAAATACAATTATTCAAATTATCGTTTCCATGTTGTCGCGGCAGGAAGTAATAAGAGCCAAAATTTATTGCTTATTTATCCTTGAAAATAGATTTGATTACATGGGAGTTTTTTTTCTCCCTTCAAAATTCAAAATTTAAGTAGTATATGACTTAGTGTAGGGATCACAGAATTTTGAAAATGTGCACACAATTCACTTTTCCCCATAGCACGTCATACGCAGTTTTTAACTGTTTTTTGACGTAAAATAAATAAATAACTATCACGATTATTGTGATTTTACGCCCCACATTCGGCTAATTTTGAATTATAAACGTCTATATTTAAGAAGTTTCTCTGGCTCTTTGGTTCCGATGTTATGATTATATGACCCAGCAACATCTCCAAGTAGACACAATTTTTCATTCACATCTCGAAGTACGGTTTCGTGTTTGCCGCTATTGTACCATCAGATTAAATACGTGGGTTGTAGAATATTTTACACGCACAACAGACGTTACAAGATATAGTGTTCGAATCACTTTGGAGTATGTTTAAAAGATACTCAATATAAATATTTTTTTTGTTTTGTTTGCCAATTTTAGAAAATAAATAATTACCGTGGACGAGTCTTTTCAACAGTCATGTCGTTTTATTCATATTATCTGTTTTTGCTCATTTATAATATTGTTATTCAACATCAAAACTATTCGCCAAAAGATATGATAAGGAAAAACTCGTCTAGACAGAAAATGATTAGCCAGGCTGATGGTTACATTTAATCTGACAAGAAGGTTTTTTTTGTTTGCCGTTAAGGTAGCTGAGCAAAAAGTTAAGTTCAAAATTTTGTCATATTTCAATTACTAGTAACTAGTAATTGTACGTAATGGTCGTAATGGTCGTAATTACGTAAATGGTCAATATAACAGAAAAGCATAAATAACAAAATTACAGAGATTTTTATGCATATATTGAAAAATATATGCAGCCGCTTATGAAGTAGAGAGAAAGTTATGTAATGCTGGGTGGCAAAACGGCGCACTTTCGGCAGAAAACCTCATATTACTGGTCCCTTGTAACGAAAAAGCGGACAGCTAAATTTAAAAAAATGTCCTCTAACACGTGGAGTAGCCAGAACCATGTTTTGTTGATCCTTGATACTGAAAAATCGATTGACAACAAAACGTTTGTCTGTCCGTCTCTGAACAACGCTAGCGGCTAAACCGTCCAGCCAATTTTGTTCAAAATTAATATTCCCCAATCGACCTGACTGATGGCATAGCCCTTGCATTTGAAACCGATATTTTAATTTTGGAGAATACTTTACATGAATCCCCTGGAATATTCTCAAAATTTTCGAAAAAATGGCTTCATTGGTATCGGATAGTGTGACGGACGTTTAAGAGTATGGTGCAGGTCTCATTTTCGTTGATAATCCTTATTTTTCAAAACTTGCAAAAAATAATACTTTCTTTTCGGCGTCTTCCTACAACTACAATTATGACGATTGGGATATGCTTCCTTAATGATATCTGTTCCTTAAAGATAGATTTTGAAATAAGGTCGTGTACAAGTTTTCAAAAATCTGAGAAATTTCATAATTTTGCGTGAAAGTACATGCTGTTTTAGCACTACTCCTTACAGGAAAAAAGCAGAAAACGACATTTTTCATGTTTTTTTATAACTCAAATTCCCGGATTTTTTTTCTGAAAAACGGCAGATTCGTATCAACACTCCCAAAACATAAACGGGCAAAAAATCAAAACTACACCACAATTTGTTTTAGCAAACTGCGTAATGACTGAACTACATCCCCTGTCTAAGTGCCTGATTCATGCGTAAATATAGTGTATGCTTGTCAAAAACATAGCAGGACATGCATTCATCATCATTTCTTATCTATCAATTTCCCCTTTTAATAACCCTAGATTCTTTCATCAGTAGTAGCGCAGTCCAATACCAGCTGTGATCACCTGCAAATAGAAAGGTGTTGGACTCTATTTACTTTTTTGAAATAAATTTATTTACTTGTTTATTTGTCGTCAAACAAATAGTATCTAATAGCACCGCATACTTTCGCGCATTATTTCCAACATTTGCAATTTTTGAAAATGTAGGGAGTTTATCAAAAATTAGATCTGCTTCATTTTAAACCTCCTTTGCTCTATCCAATAAAAAAAACTGTAGTCAACAAAGTGTCAGCAATTTTTAAAAAAATGTTGAAATATGTTAAGACTTCATGTACAGTTTCCTCAAAATCAAAACATTCGTTTCAAACTTGCAGAGTCAAACGTTTAGCAATAAATCGATTTTTCGGTATCAAGGTCCCATAAAATGTGAAATTGACTACATAAATTGTTAGGGGATGTAATAATACATACAGCAACAAGATTTATCCACTTTCTCGATTGTTCGCTTGTTTGATTCATTGATTGATGTTTCCGAGCTAAACAAATACTAAGGTCATTAATCCCGCCAGAATAGTCTATGCCTTTAGCCCGAAAAGTTATGCTTATTTTCCCCCACCAGACACCAACTTCCGGCGTCGACCTATACGTCCCCCAGACAGCATCTGAATTAAACCTAGTTATTGTCGAAAATCCTGACACAGGGGCACTGCAGAAACATTAATTGACGCCCTGACCAATATAAGCCGGTGTATTTTTTATATCAGGGCCTCTCAATGCGTTTTTTTAATTCCTCGTATACTTACATATATACGGAGAATACAGAAAGTTATGTAATGCAGTGTGAAAATTTATCGACAGAAGAAAAAGTTATTGCCGAGCCCTGATAACGAAAAAGTGGATAAATCTAGTTGCTAAATTAAGAAGAAAAAACCTCTAACACGTGGTGTAGCCAGCATCTCTGTTTTATGGGTCTTTATATTTATTTATTTATTTAATCAAAAACAGTAAAAAAACTGTATGTGACGTATGGGGGAGAAAATCATCTGCGCACGCTTTCTTGAGTTTCAGAGTTCCTTCCCAACAATTTAACTATTAATAGTTGAAAGATGAAAAAATAATAGTAATAATAATAATAAATTTAAAAAAGCGAGAGATTAACATTTCAAAAACCAGATATTTTCGTTTCCAAATTATAGAAAACTTATTTTAAACGGTAAAGGAGCGAACAGATTTGATTTCTCTGTATTGTTAACAAAATAGAAACTCACCCTAAGCTCTACTACCACTACAAGCAAAAGGAAAGTTCAACAAAACGTGCGCATAGTGAAGCTACATTTACGTCCAGAAGCAAATCAAGGGGCCATCTCAGCATTTACTCAATGGATCAGGGAAACTGGACAAAAACCTGATCGAGATGGGGGTCATTGACCCGGAAGTACATTATTTGTTACAGGCATATTGAGTCTTTTTTTAAAATTATACAATGCAAATGTAAACTAATTCATTATACTATATCTTGGTTTTGTTAAAGTAAACATTATTTTTCTTTTTGACGATCAGTATAGTCTGTAATTGTATAGAAACAGTTTTGCAGCAGAAAATATTTTATTAAAATTGTGTACCAATTTTAATTGTTTATTTTCATCTGATAATGCGTTGTAAAGTAACGTACATGTATTGTATGTGCATTTCTTGTATTTCTTTGATACAGAGAAACCAATTGACGGCAAAACGTCTGTCTGTCCGTCCGTCTGTGAACATCACTAGTGCCTAAATCATACGTAGGATTTCTTCCAAATTGAAGAAACTCCCCTGTTTAGTTGGCTTCAGTCCAAGCTTTGAGATTTTGAAAAACATTATTTAAAATTTGGGGTACTTTACATAAAGCCACTGGAATATTTTAAAACTTTTCTCAAAAACTGCTCCTAATTTTTTCTTTAAAGTTCTAAGAACTACTCTATTTTTAAGAATAGAGTAAAATACACTTATAATGGTGAGATATGTCAGATTTTCATGGTTAACTCTGAATTTTCGAAAATTGCAAATTTTGAATTTTTTCGGCGTCTTGTTACTATTACATAATTAAAGATACAGATTTTTCCTTCAAATAAAATTTGTTGTCCATAATTAGTTCTTTCATTAAGGTAATGTACATTATTTTAAAAATATTATTAGCTTTCACCATATTTTGGGAGCAATGTATGCAAGTGAAAACAAGCTCAAAATTCCGCATTTTCAGAAACGCTCAAACGTCAATTTTTCAAAAACGATTCCAAATATTTTCTTCAAACTTTTCTGATTTTGCTAATTGCACTGTAACACTGTATTTGCCATATTCTTTTTTTTTTTTCAAAAAATATACTAAAGTATTTTTTTTAATATTTCTCATGGCTTTAATACGCACATTTCCAGCAATTTGTATACATTATTGCATTGTGAGTAGAAGCCCTTCAAATAACTTTCAATATTTTTTTTCGAAAACTCAATAGTTCAATTTTCGCATTTACAGAAAGGCTTAAACGCCATTTTTGTAAAACCGGCACCAAAGTTTTCAACTAAAGTTTCCATATAGGACGAGGTTTTACTCTTCTATTATATTCTTAAAGTAATTTTTCGTTTCTGTCATTAGGAAACCGAAAAGTTGAGCAAATGTGAAAAAATGGTGTTTGGTCGGCTACAGATGGCAGCTGGTAAAATGATGAGGCAAAAAACTAGATACGACCAAAAAACTAGATACGACCAAAGAAATTAGGAAACTAACTAGTGCGAGAAAGTCTGTGACATTCTGTAGCACCGCTAGTTTACTTTCTCACCTTACGAATACTGCGTAATAAGAGAAAGTTATATAATCGTGAGCCATAATAAAAACATAAATAATAATATTTCATTTACCTTAAATTTCACTTTAAAAATATAAAATAAGTTGGTAGATATGTAAACTGAAGTTTTTAGGCCACAAAACACGGTTTTGCAAAGTATTGATCTTTTTATTGCTTGTTTTTGCAAGTTCTTGTGCTTTTACTGCACGTTTCAGAGAGTTTTACTTACTAGAAAAGTTACCATTGCTATTGAATGGTACAGACTTTCTCGCACTTGTTAGTTTTCTAAACTCTTTAGTCTCGACTAACTTTTGGGTTATGCCCGATTCCTTTCCCAGCTGCCATCTTTTGATCCCAAAGGACTTTTTTCATATTTTCTCGATTTTTGTCTGCCAAATGCTAGAACTGAAACCACTATTCACTTATTACTATTATAAAATGTAAATCACGTCTCAACGAGAAGGCCGAGGAGGTTAATTGGCAAATGGACACAGCTCTTCGGAGAAAGGTTCGCTGCCACAGTCTTGGTCGAGGATTATCAATTCTCTGTTGCGCAGAAAATAATTGAGAATTCCAGAAACTTTATTGAAAACAATTTAAGCAATTCTAATCACAATACCATTAATTAAGATAAATAAACTGGAAGTGTCTGTATGTGATTTTCGAATTTTCAACTTTTAAACAATTTTTCACATCTCTAATAGGATTCGAAACGTTGTACCATCAACCCAATTGTTGTCTTTCTGTGCATGTGTATGAACCGATTTTAGCGAAGTAATCAATATATCAACATTAAATTTAAATACAACGTAACCAGCCCATGGGACCGACTTATATAATCTTAACGCCTGCGCGAGAGAGGTGGCTCAGGACATCAACTAACGTCAACGCAGTGCCAATAACCAGGAGGTGCTAGGTTCGAGTCATGACGATAGCAGTATTTTCGACATTTGCCGGATTGCTTTTCGAGTCCTGTTGCTGTGTGGAAAAGAATTCTACCGTCTGGCTGCGTTGATCGGTTGCTTTCCGTGGCTTCTCTGATCATCACCGGGAGAGTGCCGGGGCAGTTCCATACCAACGGACCACGTGCAATCTTTTCTTCCCATTCCTTGTCTTATTCTATCCTTTATTTACGCATACTTACATGCACCACATATGTCGGGAGACTGGTTGGGAGCTTACAGCTTGTCCCGACTAGGAAGATAGTTACCCTCTAGTGAGAGGCACCTGGTTGGGGAAAATCCTGCTAGCCGACGGTAGGTCGGCGCATGATTTAGCCACCCGGGGCGGGAAGATCACAGCTACCTCCCGAGCAACAACATGCACCACACATTCGGGACTAACGACTTTCGTGGTTGGCGCGCCCGGAATCAACTTATCAACCTAACATTTGTCAGTCCGTCGGTGGGCAACTGTACTCGTAAACCGTTCAGCTGATTTTCCCCCAAAGTGTATATTACCTGATAGAGCTGATAGAGCATATTCCTGATAGAGCTTGGGGAGTTTCTAACGTATATTTTGATTGTTGCTAGTGTTTTTTCAACATGAATCAGACATTTATCTTCATATGCCTCTGCCGGAGACTGATGCACAGGACACTAGTGTGGAGAGGTGGTATGAGTGTCGACAGGTTAACTATGAGGAACGGAGATCGGGTTTCGAAGCGGTGAAAAACTTTGCTCGTTAAATCACTTTTGCTGGTTTATCTAGTAGTATATAATATGGTGGAGCATTTACAACCATTGCGAGAAAGTGTGTGCTTTGGCAGCACCACTAGTTTTCTGTAGAAATAACTCCTTTGCCGCAACTTGGCGAACCTCTCTTTTTGCCCCCTAAGTTCGTAGTGTGACGACAAAGTTAATATTACATGTGACAAATAGGGGGGACATGTTTTTTTAGATTCCTTATTGTCTCTCTATTAAGCAGTTAATTGCAAATAAAACAAGCAACTAGATTCAAAGGAAACAAAAAAATGTGTTCGCTTCCGTGTCCGCAACTTTTTCGTCTGTGACATAATGGTTAGTGGATACTCCTTCACCGCAGGCTTTGATTCAAGCCCTGGCCAATCAATGCGTAATTTGTGGTGGACAACGAAACTCCATTTCTCAGGAGTTTTTCGTATGCGATGCCTCTCATTACACCTAGTTAAAAAGTAAATAGTGCTTTCTTAATTCTTAATTTCATATAATGGTATGCCTAGCAAATTAATTAATTGAAAAAAATTAATGAAATGTATAATGTTTTTAATATACCTATAAATTATTAATGTTTATTACTTTTCTCTTCCTCTTACCTGGAAAACGATTGATTGTAAGTTAGTTTGTAGTCCCTAAATTGTAGTTTATGTTTTTTCGTCGGCAGGTGGCGGAGGTCTTCCCCCGCTGCATGGCGAGATCTTGCGCCGGTCTACCTGTCGGCTAGCGGGGTTTTCCCCAACCAGGTATCTCTAACCAACGGGACAATCTCTGAGCTCCCGACCGGCCTCCTGGGATGTGTGGTAGTGTAGTGCATGTTAGTGTAAGTGTGTGTGTGTGTAAGGGGAGAGGATAGGACAAGGAAGAAGAAGGAAAGATCGCGCGCGGTCCGTGGCTCGTTTGTTAGGGTACTGCTCCGGCATTCGCCTGGTGTTGATCGGAGAAACCACGGAAAACTACCGATCAGAGCAGCCGGCCGCTACAATTCTCCAGACAACGACAGAACTCGACCTAGCTAGTGTCGAAAATCCTGCCGCAGTCGGAACTCGAACCCAGGACCTCCCGGTCAGCGGCGCTGCAGTGGCATCAATTTATGCCGTGAGCCACTTCACCCGGTTTCCCCGAAAAAAAATCCGGTTACTACGGTCTTGCTACAACGTGTCATTTATTTTCTTACATGAACAAATCCATTCCCTTCCATCCGTTCCTACGTGTGAAAGTAATCCACAATGGGAAACCGCGTTAACATATTTCTGTGAAGCCCTTTAGTTGCAACTCGGAAACCGCCACGACTTTCGCTGTTCCGTGTCCGTCGGCGGATTCATTGTTGCGCTACATCTGCTACTTCGGAAACAAATGAACGACCGCCGCAGCAGGAAGGCCGACGTTACTCAGACGAAAGTTGCCCTACTACTCGCCAGAACAAAACAACCGCGAGGAGCCGCGCGGCCGGCCGGCCGGCTGGCTCTTTTTCTTTTTTCCTGCTCTCTTTCCCTTCCACGGCGTTACACGCGTCCTGCGATAAAAGCTGATGCAGTGTTGCCAATCGGGTCACGAGGGTTTTATTACTCGTAATTAGGAGCATGCGCTGCAGCGGGAACAACGGTCTAATATCAGGGTTGCCACGCTTCCCGATCCGATGAGGTTTATCACGTGATTCCGGCCATCATCAATATCATTGTTGCCTTTGGCGTGAACTGTTCATGAAGAGCCCAGGCACATCGAGTTAGTTACTCTCTCGCTTCAGTTCAGCAAGGATTTCCTAATCTTCTATGGTTTAGATATTACTTTCGATACTACATCTATCACTATGGATAGATTATTGAAAAATTATAAATTAAAGGCGTCAAGTGAATATTAATTGGTTTAAATGAATATTGAAAAATTAAATTACATATATTTACGTAGATATGAGTTACATAGTTAAGAAATTGCTATGTTGTAGTAAATTTAATACGTTAGACAGGACCATAGAATCATGATCAACATTGTAGTGTCTGTATCAGAAAGATCAATTTATATTTTAGAAAAACAAAGGTACAGCGACAAAATTGTGGCACAAGCTGGCAAGCTTAGTGCACAAGTGTTCATTCCCCCCCCCCCCCCGAGAGAAGGACTACTCTCTCCCTCTCACTTTTACAGAAATCGTTAACTGTGAGTCACAGTCAGTTAAATATCATATTGGTCATAAAGAGCTACCGGAGGACGTTATTGGATAGGATTGATCGATTGATTAGATATTCTGGGCGCTTGAACTGCTTTGGTCATTAGTCCCGTACGTGTAGTGCATGTTGTTCCTCGGGAGATGGCAGTGATCTTCCCCCGCTGGATGGCGAGATCCGGCGCCGACCTACCGTCGGCTAGCGGGGTTTCCCCCGAACCAGGACTTTCCCACCAGCGAGGCACCACCCCAACCGGGACAAGCTCTAAGCTCCAGACCGGTCTCCCGGAATATGTGGTAGTGTAGTGCATGTTAGTGTTAGTGTGTGTAAGAAGTGAGGATAGGACAAGAAATAGGAAGGAAAGATCGCGCGCGGACCGTATCTAGTTTGTTAAGGTACTGCTCACGCATTTGTCTGGTGTCAATTGGAGAAACCACGGAAAACTACCGATCAGAGCAGCCAGCTGCTAGAATTCTCCTCCAGACAGCGACAGAACTCGACCTAGCTGTCTACCTAGTGGTGAAAATCCTGTCACTATCGAGATTCGAATCCTAGGGCCTCCAGGGCATAGGCACTGCAGTGACGTCAAATGATGCCTTGAGCTACGCCGGTATTGAATACAAAAATGCTGATCATTTAATTTCAAACATATTTCTTTAAAGTTTAACAAACTAAACAAATTAAAAGATAAAGATTTTTATCTGCATGTAATATTCCAATTTGAATGTAAAACAGTTTTTAGACACGTAGAACCTTCGATCAATCGTTATTTCTTAAGATTGAATAAACATCCTTCGGTGTCAAAAACGTCAGGATTCATAAAAATATATAAAGCGATTTCTTTGAAAGACTCTCTGGTATAATAATTCCAGTGTGTGTCAATGTGTTTCAAAAAATTATATGATAGCTATTAAGAAGAATTACCAATGGATCGTTGTAGACGATAGCTTTTTTATTTTCTCGCTACCGCTTACAGTTGTGTGAGCGAGTGAGTGAGACCTGCGGAAGAAAACGGGGAATTATCGACAGAAAACTCTTAATACGGGTTCCTGGTAACGAAAAAGTGAATAAATATCGACGCTTAATAAGTAAAATATCCCCTTACACGTGATGTAGCCAGAATCCATGTTTTGTGGGTCGTTGATAGGGAAAAATTGAATGACGACAATACGTCTGTCTGTTAACAACGCTAGTGGCTAAACCGTTCAATAGGTTTTCTCTAAAATTGATATTCCCCAATCTATCTGGCTGATGTCACGGCTCTTTGAATTTAAAACTGATATTGATAGTGAGAAAGACGTTTGAGAGAATGGTGCAGATCTCATGTTCGTTGAAAACCCTAATTTTTCGAAAATTCCAAAAATGTTTTGGAGTCTTCCTTCAGCTAAAAGATTAAAGATAGAGATTTTTTCCTTTAATGAAATCTGTTCCTTAAAGATAAATTTTGAAATAAGGTCATGTACAATTTTTCGAATATTTGAGTTTTACAAAAAATGACGATTGAGATGTGTTAATTCGGAGAGAAATTGTGGTATAACGTATAGTATTACGTAAACATGACTAAGGGCGCGAAAGTATGTGCTGTTTTAGCACTCCTTGTTAGATTTGTTAGATTACTATAAAATCCTAGCGAAGTGGCTCGTTGAGTTATGTTGTCGTCTCCCTTCAGCCAATTATCTAAGTATTCGAGCGAGATGACGGTCCTAAAGAAATGTAGGTTCCTCATTTCTTACTAAGAAGATGCCCTGCATCCCGTTTCACAGCCTTCTTGACACAATATCGCCCAGAAATTCTGAAAGTCAAATCCGGACGTAAACATCATTGGCAGCCCTGATAGTTTGTACATCACGAAAGGGTAGGCGTAATCGCGATATCCAGGTTTCCAAACTCAGCATTCAACATACGTCAACATTCAATAACGGCAATTCAACATTCAACGGTAACAACAATTCATCTTTCAATAGCGGTGTCGATGTTGTAACGGTTAGATATCGGAGTGTGATACCCAAGTTCGCGGGTTCAAACCCGATTGAAGCCGTGGATTTTTAAGGGCGAAAACATCCTTCGTACGCCTTCCTTCGGAGGGGAAGTAAAGCCGGCTGTCCCATGTTAGTAGAATTACTGCATGTAAAAGATCCTCAAGCCTAAATGAAACCTCTAAGCTAAATTCTAATTGCCTGTTTCGTCGCCCAAGTAGTACCTTCTTTCTCCCCTAGTTGGTGAAAGGAGCGTAGCGAAATTTGCGTGGTCAGACGGAAGAGCAGGCCTCATAGCCTGTGTCTCGTCACATAAAATAAGGCATCAATTCACTTCCATTAATAAAAGAACGCTTGTTTTTTCACAAATATATATTCACAATTATTGTTAATAGTAATTCATCGATCGACTTGGAAAATAAATTGTTAATGTGATCTCAAACTCTTACGTAATGACCTCGATATTGATACTTCCCACAACGGACTGAAATGCAAATTTGCCTCGAGGTTCCTTGGTTATAAATTTTCGGAGAATCAGTCAAAAATTTACACACATGTTCAATTACTGTTGTCTTATATTTATTCTTAAAGCTGCTCTGAAATTAGCCTTGTGATTTCAAACAAATTTTAAAAAAAGTTAATTCTATAAATTTAAATGTTTGAGAATCTTATACATGTTTTACCAATTGTGTTTTTTAGACAATTATTTTACGAATGAAATTACTTTAAACTTTTTATTTTATATTGTAATAAATTATTCTAATTTTTTAACGGACGGAGATATAATGTCAAATCGGATGGAAACATTCGTTTGATAAATCACATTTTACAAAATCCATTGTACAATACGAAAAGAACTTCAAATTAATTACTTCAAGATAAAAAAAAATGTAATCTAGATATAGAGTTAAAAGTACAATTAAATTGATATTATAAGTAGAAATATGTAAAAGAGAAAATTCATTTAGAAAAGTAGTGACGACTGAAAAAGAGAGCAATGGAAAAAAAGAAATAAGCATTGGGAAGATGGAAAAAATAAAAGGAACATAACATAAATGTTTGCTGTTATCCTCAGTAGGTCAAAATGGAACAAAAAAACTGACATGCAACACTGGCAACTCTGTCTAATAGGAAACATTTTCAAAGCATTTTGACCGATTTAGCGGCCATAAGAAGATGGAGTTAGTCCGATAACATCTGCAAGTATGTGTAAACTGGCTGTTGGGGGGCGAATAAAAAGAAAAGTGTCACAAGGAGCCAATAATTCTGACTAAAGCTCCACAGAGAAAGTCCGGGCGATGCTCCGGTTGAATCACTGGGAGTGCCGGAAACTGGCCCGACCGGTGGCTGGGCGGGGCAGGGCAGGGCGCTGCAAACCGGTGCGGCGGGAAAAGGAAGCAACCGGAGCTGCACAGACCGCAGCGCTTCCTTCGCCAAGGAAATGCTAATGCAATGGAAACAGGCGCGATGCAACCTAGGAGTGGATGTAAGGTACTGGGCAAGGGAAATGGTAATACAATGGAAACAGGCGCGATGCAATCTAGGGGCGAATGTAAGGTACTGGGCAAGAGAAATAGTAATATAATGGAAACAGGCGCAATGCAACCTAGGAGTGGATGTAAGGTACTGGGCAAGGGAAATGCTAATGCAATGGAAACAGGCGCGATGCAACCTAGGGGCGGATGTAAGGTACTGGGGAAGGGAAATGCTAATGCATGGGAAACAGGCGCGATGCAACCTAGGAGTGGATGTAAGGTACTGGGCAAGGGAAATGCTAATGCAATGGAAACAGGCGCGATGCAACCTAGGGGCGGATGTAAGGTACTGGGGAAGGGAAATGCTAATGCAATGGAAACAGGCGCGACGCAACCTAGGAGT
This sequence comes from Teleogryllus occipitalis, assembly GCA_011170035.1. Lineage (NCBI taxonomy): Eukaryota > Metazoa > Arthropoda > Insecta > Orthoptera > Gryllidae > Teleogryllus > Teleogryllus occipitalis. The sequence continues at coordinate 56,075 of BLKR01004233.1, read as the reverse complement.
GGATGTAAGGTACTGGGCAAATGAAATGGTAATATAATGAAAACGGGCGCGATGCAATCTAGGGGCGAATGTAAGGTACTGGGCAAGAGAAATGGTAATATAATGGAAACAGGCGCAATGCAACCTAGGAGTGGATGTAATGTACTGGGCAAGGGAAATGCTAATGCAATGGAAACAGGCGCGATGCAACCTAGGGGCGGATGTAAGGTACTGGGGAAGGGAAATGCTAATGCAATGGAAACAGGCGCGATGCAACCTAGGGGCGGATGTAAGGTACTGGGGAAGGGAAATGCTAATGCAATGGAAACAGCCGCGATGCAACCTAGGGGCGGATGTAAGGTACTGGGGAAGGGAAATGCTAATGCAATGGAAACAGGCGCGATGCAACCTAGGAGTGGATGTAAGGTACTGGGGAAGGGAAATGCTAATGCAATGGAAACAGGCGCGATGCAACCTAGGGGCGAATGTAAGGTACTGGGCAAGGGAAATGGTAATACAATGGAAACAGGCGCGTTGCAACCTAGGGGCGGATGTAAGGTACTGGGCAAGGGAAATGGTAATACAATGGAAACAGGCGCGATGCAACCTAGAGGCGTATGTAAGGTACTGGGTAAGGGAAATGGTTATACAAAGGAAACAGGCACGATATAACCTAGGGGCGGGTCTAAGGTAAAGGCAATTGCTCCGTGTCGAGGACCAACGCCATCTTGAATTAACAAAGCCAGCGCAGCTATATCGTGACGTCATCATGAGTGTACAAGCGTCCCGACAAGCAAGTACTTTGGTCTTCCTGGTAGAAGCTTTTGCTAACAAATATTTAAAAAATGGAAATTGATTTGAACACCCCTCGCTAAGTGTATGTTCAACGAAAGTGCAGTTTAAGACGCGTAAATTACTCAACCATATCGAATGCATTAATATACGTTCATTCATGTACATGACATTTCCTAACAAAATTTCTGCATCTTTTTGACAGTTGATTGTAAAATTGCCTATACTTTGCATCTTCACACTTCATGGTAAGGGATTGGGATTAATAATGCTGTCCATAAAAGTTTTCAAGTTAAAATATGGTAAATTATTTAGCCAATAAACATTTAAACTATGTTGAATGCTAGTTTTATTGTGTAGAAGCAAAACAAGAAATACTCTGAACATTTTCTCTATGAATCAAGGTAAACTGAAAAAAGCGGTCCTACAGTCAGAAGAATATTACAAAAACTTTAGACCTATCAGGTTTTTTTACAAAATATAAAAACTTTCTAAATATCTCAACAAATGTACAAAATTAACTCTACGCAATGTTATTTAACTATTTCAAATCCGATCGTTGTAATATATTACACAATAAAGAAACAATAATAGACTCACAAAAAATCCAAAAAATTATTATGGATCTTGACAATAAAACGAAAATATTTCTTAAAGATCATTCTTATAAAGTTACCTCTGCTGACAAGAGAAATGACACAATGATTTGGATAAACATACATACTTACTAAACCCTCATAACTTCGCAATGATACAAGTACTTACAAAACACTAAAAGACAACACTAAATCAATTAAATACTACGAAAAATCTTGTTCATTCGTGGCACAACAACCAATACATTAGTTCTCACAAAATAGTTATTTACCATAAGTGGTAAAAGTGACATTTTATTTTGCGAGCAGGAAAGGTTCTTCTCCGTCTTGCGAAACTCTGAGATGAAGATTTTTATTGACATTACGTTGCCCAAAAGAGACCTCCTATTCTTGTATTCCTGACACTAGTAATATTGTCAGTTCTTTGAAAAGGTCACTTTATTCTCATATTTATTTCATAGAAATCTGTGAGTAGCTCATCAAAAGTCGAAATCATTATTCTCTTCTCTAACTCAACTTTTGCTTTTCTCACAATTTTTGAGAGCTTCCTGAAACGTTGAATCCTCCAATATGGTCGTCCTAGCCGCAGGACTTTCAGATCCACTGCTAGTTTGTTTTGACAAATACGAAGGACACCCAGGAAGAATCGAGGGAACCACATCTTGAACAAAACATTTTCCATTCTTCAAATATTTTTAATCATATTCATAAAATATTTCAATTACATGACTGTATTAAACACTCACCTGGTTTTAGTCAGGGATAAGCCAATGGTGTAGTGAAGAATTTTATTCAATCATTTCTGTTGGAAAGTGTTGCTTGCACACCTTCACAAAAATTATTTAAATCAAATCGATTATTATAATCAAATTTCAAGGAAGTACTTCTTGATCTCTTTGTTACAACATATCCTCCCCTACAAATTGCTCTGGGACATTCTTTTCAGGGGAAAGAGAAAACTAACATTATGGTTATTCGGATAGTTGCCCTTACAGTTAGGGACTCAAGATTTCGGCATTTGGCTCTGAAAACAAGATAACAGTTGTATTATTTGAAAATAAAATGAACAAGAAAATTATTCGATAGTAGTACTTACCTATGAAATAAAGCCAATGAAAACTTCGTTGGCTGGGAACTGAGTTAGGTTATGTCTCTACAACAATAAATAGTGTAATTCACACAAATATAATTTAAACATTAATTCACACACCGACATCGTCTAAGTAATATTATTTTATGAAAAGGATAAAAATAATATATGTACTCGACAGTGAATGCACTTAATTCACGATAATTTGCTGTACCTAACTGGAAGTTCTGAAAACAGGAATCCAAATTAACGTAGCCACTGCGCACTTCCTCAGAAATGGGTATCAGCCAAGCCCTCAAATATCAATATGAAAAGATATTCCCGAAGTAATCAGTGAACATAGAGCAAAAACGCTAGCACTAGCTCGCACTAAATCGCAAAATCTCACAGCTCACTGCACTGAATACATGCTTCTAGGCGACCTTAACTTGTACACTCGTGATGACGTCAGCACACCACGACGACGCGGTGCACAGGCTTTGTCTTCCTAGAAGGCCAGTGGCGGATATTCATTAAAACTGTCCTTTTCACTTCTTACAATAGGTGATATAATGGACACTCGTTACTGTCCGTCTTCTTAAACAATTAAGTTCCATTGTTTCTTGTGATTATAGACAGAATCATCTGAAGAAGAGTTTTCATTATCATTTTACCCTATGTTACTACTGTTAGGTTTGCTTGTGGTCAACTCGAACTGACAGACCGAGACCTGACAGACAGACCTGATTTCACTGCAGTGCCGCTGACCTGGAAGTCCTATGTTCGAGTCCCGACGGCGGCAGGATTTTGGACACAAGGTTTTCACCTAGGTCAAATTCAGCCGCTGTCTGGAGGAGAATCCTGGCAGCCGGGTGCTCTTATCGGTAGTTATCTGTGGTTTCTCCGATCAACACCAGGTGATGCCGAAGCAATACCCTACCAAACGGGCCACGGTCCGCGCGCGATCTTTGCTTTTCTTCCTTGTCTTATCCTCACCCCCTTACACACACTCTCTAACATGCACTACACTACCAGAGAACGGTCGGTAGCTTAGAGTTTTTCCCTGTTGGGACGGTGCCCTGCTGGAAGGAGATGCCTGCTTAGGGGAAAACTTTGCTGGCTGAAGGTAGGACGGCGTTGAATCTCACCATTCAGTTGGGGAATATCACCACCATCTCGCGAGGAGAAAACATCCAATACACTTACGGGACTAATGATCTTTGCAGTTGACGCGTCCGGAGTCACTATCGGTCAATCAATCAACGATTGACGCTCGTGACAAGTGCCAGCGGCGCAGTGACGTTCGCTTTCTTAGTCCGGGAGAGGTTGCTCCTTGCCTGCGAACGAAGCGGCTCGCGTGGGAGACACGGACACTAGAGAAACTTTCGTTGCGTTGAGGTCTTCTAACATGATGGGCTAATATAATTTGGTATTTAAATGATTGTTTCATCCTGAGCTCCATTAACGGAGTAATTTTTTATTTATAATTGTTATCATAGATTAATAAAAATAATTCAAGCACCTGTTTATTCATAAATTCATTTTTTTTCTTTCATCTAATGCAAAGAAGTTCAGAAACATTAGTTCATTTTAAAGGTTAAGTTTATATGTTATTCCATAATATGTCATGTAAAGCATATTATGGAATAACAATATCCGCCAAGATGTCAAAAGAAGGATGTTCCATTGTATAGTCGAAAATATAGTACTAAATGGAGCGGAAATGTGGCCACAAACACAAAAAATAAGAGATAAGGACAGTGGAAATGGACTTCATGAGACGATGCCTACAACTTAGTCACAGGGACAGAGTGCGAAATGAAGAAATATGGAGAAGGATGAATATAATTTGTTCTATTACGAAGACTTGGAAAATAGAGCACTACAGTGGTATGGACATGTCCAGAGAATGTCAGACAACAGATGGCCACACAAGATCTTAAAATGGCAACCACCTGAGAGGCGGAAAAGAGGAAGACCAGTTTTACGATGGGAAAAATACATCCAGGAAGCTATGAATGATATAGGCCTCAAACCACGAGATTGGGAGGATCGAGAGTTGTGGAGGGTGAAAACGGCAAGCTCCTAAGGGGAAAATGCCGAAGAAGAAGTTTATATGTGTGTGTAATATATTTAAAATTTATTTTCAATACATAATCTCTTTCATCAATTTTGTAGTTTTAAAATCTTTTTTTGCAATTTTCGAAAAATTTTCGAAAATTTACTGGAAATGAAACTAATACCAACTTTGTTACTGTCTGTTAATAGGAGGAGAAAATTTAAAGCAAAAGTTTCGTTTTGAGAAAAAATTGAAAATGTTGAGATCTTATGTTAAGTACCTCCAAATATCATAATCACCAATTCAAATTTAGAGGGCGTCAAGCTCCTTTCAATTGATCGAGGGATATCAATTTTGAAGAAACTCAGGGTTTTAGCCGCCTTCTCATCAACCTACCCGTCGGCTTGCGGAGATACACAATCGGCTGGCGAGGTTTTCCTCTTCCAGGAATCTCCCACCAGCATGACACCGCCCCAGCCAGCACAAGATACAAGCTCCCGACAAGTGTGGAGTGGAGTGCATGTGTATGTGGGTGTGAGTAAGGAGTGAGGATAAGACAAGGAAGAGGAAGGAAAGATCGCACGCGGTCCTTGGCCCGTTTGTTAGGGTACTGCTACGGCATTCGTCTGGTGTTGATCGGAGAAACCAGGGAAAACTACCGATCAGAGCAGCCGACCACTAGAATTCTCCTCCAGACAGCAGATGAATTCGACCTATTGTCGTACCTTGAGCCGAAAATCCTTCCATATTTGGAATTCTAATCCTAGGACCTTCCGACCAGAGGCGCAGTAGTGACATCAGCTGATGTCCTGAGAGACCTAAACCGGTGAAAGCTAATTTTTAAGGGTGCAACAGGAATGGAATTAAAGAGAGAATTTGAAGTACAAGGGATATAGATACTGTGTTAGGAATGCCAACCTTGTCACCACACACAACAACATGCATGCCTCACTACGGATTAGAGCGCACCACCCAGGCCGGCCAGCATTTAAAGAATGAAAGTTGAAAGGAGATACATGGCGATACCCCTGAGCCACACCAGCTCACAACACACAAACATCCTTGACTGAGACAGGATTCGAACCCGCGACCCTTCGAACCGACTTCTTTGGTTATCCTGGCTACACAAGACTTTTTATTGTATTATTCATTATCTTGAGTGTTGTATATAAATATTGTGAGGCATTTGTAATTTCTCACCGGGAAAGAATTTACTTAGAAAAAAGCCAATTACTATTAAACCTACCACCTGGAGTCCTCATGGAGAGCGTTCCAGCTTTCAGTGGCGCGATCCCGCGTTCGATTCTCCGTCGATGCAAAATAGAGCTGTTGGCACCTAAGCAGCGAAAATTAATTCAAATTTGGCGCCATATTTGAAATTCAATCAATTTTAGCAATTCTTTGGTGCTAATTAACAGCGAAGGGTATACATTTTAAACGTCCCGCGTTGGACTTTTATTTATTGTAATAACTTTTATTTAATGTATTTTTTTTGTAAAACTCGTAGGCGGGCTTCCAGAGAGAAAGTCAATACCGTTTTCGAATGAAATTCTTTGGAACGACTGACCTGCTTAGAAATGTTGAACTGCTGTCTTACAAGGGCGGCAGAGGGTGCCACGGGACGTACACCAAGAAGAGAGCAGAGAGATTGCAATTCACATTGTCGCGATTCGAGGCGTCTTTGCCTCCTTCTTGCGACGCGACGCGATCGCATTGTTAGAAGATCGAAAGGCCCAATGGTTGCGCGCCGCGCTCGTGTGAAGAGTGAAGGAATGGAAAGCTGGAACTTTATGTTGGCAGTGGTCTACGACTCTGAACTACGACAGAAAACGATTTTCTTTTCGCTCAGACAAGGTAATGCTGACTTCTTCAATACTCAATAATTCGTTCGCTGAGGTAAACTCATAGTTCTTGAATAATTGACTTTCAGAATTTTCCCTTCTGTCAAGGGAATAAAAAGGTGAAGCAGTCTGGTTATCAACACGAAAGCTCTCTCAAATAGCTTTCTGTTACTATCATCTCTGATTCTATTGCTGTGTGACCAAAGAAAAAGCTCACGCAGGATAAGTATGTTAGATACAGTCATGGGAATATCGTAAGTCATGTTTGGTGAATGGCTCCCTTACCCCTACACGTGGATAATAAATAAAAACAGGCCCCACGCCTGAGAACACCACTGTATTTGGGTTTTTCTAATATGGCGACTGAGGGTAGTATCTCCAAGTTGGAATTCGGCACGACTTTTTGCATCTTTCTCAGTCCTGCCGCAAGATGTTGCATGATCGTGACCGCATCAAGCAGTGCTGCAGATGAAGCGACTCTAGCGGCAGGACTGAGAACGACTCAAAAAGTTGAGCCGAATTCCATCTTGGAGATACTACCCTCAACCGCCACGTTAGAAAAACCCAAGTATAGTTGGCAAAAATCGGACTATTCCTACCCCAAAAGGCCGAGTGCAAAGATGCTTTATTATGTATTAAGAAGCTTTTCCTGTGTCGTCCTGAACAGGTGGCAAGGCTTCCCCATTGCTTTAGCACCCTCGTCGACTCTCCGTTCCTCTGTCGGCTTCCGTAATCGTCCGCGGTCGCAAATTTTCTCATTACTCTTTTTACAAGTCGCGTGCGAAACACAATTATCGCAGGCGGACCGCTCTCTCTTTCCGAGAGCTTCATTTTACCTGTTTTGTCCGTATTTGCGATGTCGCGTATTTCTAATGAACACTTTTGCCTGACGGAGGGAAAACGAAATTGCGAGCAATTCCATTCCTTGTTGCTTCTCTTCTAGGGACGAGAGGTTCGTTGTAAGAGATTAGCTTATTAAGTGCTTTCATTCCTCTCCTACAGCAGCCTTTCTCGCTTTTTTTCTCTTTGCCGTGTTTTGTTTCACCGTTTCTTCATAACAGCTTCTACTCTGTAAGGGAGAGCCTCTTGTAGAGGTCGCGGGTTCAATGCAGGGCGAAGTCGGGCGTTTTAAGCCGCTCGAACGATTGATTGTTAATGGCGAAATAAGTATCGTAAGACATCTTACTACAAATCGAGATTGGGAACGGCTTCGGGTGGCTCAGGGCATCAATTGATGTCACTCCAGTGTCTCTGATCGGGGAGTTGTCGGGTTCGAGTTCCGACGGTGGGAGGATTTTCGACGCAAGTTAGATATATCGAATTCAGTCGCTGTCTGAAAGAGAATTCTTGCGGCTGGCTACTCCGATCCGTGGTTTTCCAGACTGCCTCGATCAACATCAGGCAAATGCCGCAGCAGTATCCTAACAAACGGGACACGGTCAGCGCACGATATTTCCTTTCTATTCCTCGTTCTATCCTCATTCCTTACACACACTTACACTTAGTGTGAAAACCACACTAAACTACCACACATGTTGGGAGACCGGTCGGGAGCTCAAAGCTTTTCTCTGCTAGGGCGGTGCCCCGCTGGTGGGAGATACCTCGTTTGGAAAATGCTCGGATTGGTCGTCCACGGATCTGGCCATCCAGCGGGGGAAAATGACCGACACCTTCCGCAACAAAAAAGCAAGCACTACGCTTACTGGACTACTGACATTTTGCAGTTGACGCGCCCATAATCATCAAACAATCAAATCGAAAGGGACTTGCAACGTCCTGGCGTGACGATTGTTCTTACCTTGCTTCCCCACTCCAATACCGAAGTGGTCATCGAGTAAGTATTTTTAGTGAGTGAGGAGTTGGCCTATTTATTAAATCCACATTGGCGTATCCCTTGAGTCTCTACTTGCCAGCCGGTAATTATTAGACACCGGATTTTTATGTAATTACATATTTTTTGACTTTCTACTTACTGGTCTCAAATTTGTAATCTTGCCGAATCGTCGCCGTCCTAACACAATATCCAATAGTTTCGTTACATATTTTTACATATTTGGTACTATATTACATATTTTGCACATTTTGGTATTTTCACAAAATATTTTTCATTATACCAATTTCCTTCAATTGCATTACATATTTTGTTTATAAAAATAATTTTTTTTAAATCAGCATTTTTTCCTACATTATAGCTGCGGGTACCCTCTGAGAAGACGTGTGATGTTCTCCCAGCCCGGCGCGCCTGCTTCAGTTATCTCAGTGGGAGAGGTACGCGTCAGCGACTGAGATCATTTCCACCTTCAGGTGCGAAAACTATTTCTGACGCCACGGTTCATGACCTGTTCTTAATTGCCCTAGCCTTAATTTCGGAGAAACATTTGCGATCACCGACGTTTAACACTTCAATGAGAGTGCTTCACCGTGTAGTGATTGGTTGCTGGTAGTACATACCGCTAGTTTGTACGATGTCTTCAATTGCGACTAGTCAGGCTGCAAAACGATAACTATTGTCATTCAAGCTGCTTACTACCAATGGAAAAGTTTTTTGGTGCAAAGTATGCATCAATTTGTGTTCTCCAAATGATTTTTAAGACGTTTGTATATTTTTAAAATTTGATTAGGAAATTTTTTATGAACGTAATTTCGTATTATATAAATGTTATTGATAATTAGTGAATTTTAATATTACATATTTATGATTTTACATATTTTTTTACATATTCTCACTGTTTTCATTACATATTTATGCACGTATTTCGACGTTTCATACCCGGAGCGGTAGCTCAGTGCATCAACTGATGTCACTGCAGCGCCTCTGACCGGGAGGTCCTAGGTTCGAGTTCCTGACGGCGGCAGGATTTTCGACACTAGCTTTCCAGCTAGGTCGAATTCAGCCGCTGTCTGGAGGAAAATTCTAGCGGCCGGTTGCTCTGATCGGTATCTCTTCTCTTACTTACACACATACTGCTGTACCCCGTTAGCCGTCGGGTAGGTCGGTAGCGGATCTCTCCATCCAACGAGAGATCACCACCACCTCCTGAGAGAAAAACATGCACTACTCGTATGGGGAGAATTACCTTAGCAGTTGCCGCGCCGGAATCGTCGATTAATCATCCAATTGATTTACGGATCGGAGGGGGGTATGCCCGATAAGGATGGCAAAAAAACAGATGTTTTTAAAACATCAATGTTTTCCTCCAGAAACATGGGTGTATTAACATCGATATTTTGCTTTCGTTGTTTTCTTTACATCGATATTTTTTTGCAAAACATCCATGTTTAATTTTTAATTCTTTTTTAATAAAGGGATTTAAGCACGTAGTAGAGTAGCAGCAATCCACAGCAATATCGTTGTTTTGCACTATCCTCTTTATCACACTGCACATTTTGCCTGTGCAATCCGAGGAAGGTTGGGAGCTGCTCGCGTTATGGATGTATGTTATCACCAGGCGTGTCATTGCCTGAATCGACAATGAAACACGAAATCGATAGCAAAACACGATGTTCTTGATTGTTAATTTTATTCTTTACAGTCGATTATAATTTTTACATACTACTAACATGTTGGTAACCAAACAATATAATACATCCCTTTTACGTACTGTAATTAAAAATTGATAGGAAAATAGCATGTTTATTAGTTTGTAATTAAAACATCGATGTTTTAAAAATCCATGTTTTCTTGTCAATGTTTTCATCGCCTTCAAAAATCCTTTAGCACATAGAAGTATCGAAACGTCGATGTATCGATATCTTGCAGAAATCTGCCATCACTAACGCCATTCCGGGAGCGGTAGCTCAGTGCATCAACCAATGTCACTGCAGCGCCTCTGACCGGGAGGTCCTAGGTTCGAGTCCTGACGGCGGCAGGATTTTCGGCACTAGCTTTTCAGCTAGATCGAATTCAGTCGCTGTCTCGAAGAGAGTTCTAGCGGTCGGCTGCTCTGATCGGTAGTTTTCCGTGGTTTCTTCGATCAACACCAGGCGAATGCCGGAGCAGTACCCTAACAAACCGGCCACGGACCGCGCGCGATCTGTCCTTCCTCTTCCTTGTTCTATCCTCTCCCCCTTACACTAACATGCACTACACTGCCACATATCCCGGGAGACCGGTCGGGAGCTTAGAGTTTGTCCCGACTGGGGCGGTGCTCCGCTGGTGGGAGAGTGCTGGTTTGGGGGAAACCCCACGAGCCGACGGTAGGTCGACGCCGGATCTCGCCATCCAGCGGGGGAAGATCACCGCCATCTCCCGAGAAAAAACATGCACTACCAGAGCAGTTGACGCGCCTGGAAACACGAAAAAATCAATCAATCAAGCTATGTGCTAACCACAAGTGCCCTTTAACCCTTGGCCTCAAGGCAGGGACGACCTTGGTAGGGCTTAGCTCGTAAAGAGCTGTCTTGCCAAAGCACAAGTACAGCTATCACGCATGTATGTATGTATTTTGGCACAACAGCTCTTTACGAGCTAAGGTCTACGAGCGGCACAGTTATCACACATGGGCATATAAAACAATCAACCTTTCGTCGGGTGTATGTATGTCAAATAAATTGTTTATTGGAGAGTTATTTGAATACATTTCTTCTCCACTACGACTATTTTCGAAAGGGTTCACGCTTAAAAGTTTCATTTTATTCTTCTGTTTCATTTTATTCTTAAATTAATACGTAAGTGCTTCTGAAATTGCGATTTTGTTTTCTATTTTTTGCGTAATCGTATTTGTTCTCACATTCCAAACAATGTTAATTTGGTTTTTGAGGAAAATAAACATTCACTTCTTTCACAGGTGAAATAACTAATTTGAAGACTAATTTTTTGAAAAAGATATTCCAAACACGATCTTTACGATACGTTAAGATAATTTCAAGAAAAAATTATGATCACCTATCATTCATTCATGGTCATGAAGACAAAAAGAATGGAGGTTACTTGTTAAAACCTATCTCCCGTAATTACGGCAATAAACTCTGTAAAGTAGTATATCATTTGCACCATCAACATGAAAGATGATAGCAGCCTGAGTCAGTTCTGCTTCGTTGTATCCACATTTTTTTTAACTCCGTGAACAAGTTAATTAGCAAGGAGTAGGATGTCTTTTATAAAATTATATACATTTAAGCGACAAGAAGAATGTAATTAATTTTTTGTGAAATATTTCATTAATCTCCGTCTCTACCTACTTTGCGATCAAGAATGAGTTCCTCACTAAAGAAATTACGGCGTTTTGTTTTAAGATCTTTGTCTTAAAACAATTAGTACCATTAAGAAATCTAAGTGGATATTTAAACTTCACATTCTATTAGTTGTATCATATATTATAAAATAAACTAACGTAAAGGAACAGGTTGAAGCGTAACAAACCATTTTTTACGAGCAATCATTTTAATTTAATTGAATACATTAAAATGTTTCGAACTAGTCACCTCAAAAGATTGCGATATAATTAAATTATTGGATTGTTTAATTTTAGCAACGCAGTGTTCGCCGTAGCAATTAAAATACACCATAAAATTGTTAAATTAAGCATTTTTTTTACTGTTACAAGTGAGGAAGAATGTTTACATTTGCCTAAATTACTACAAGAATTACTTATCGTACATTGTAGGGAGGTAACAATGAGATACGTACATAACCGTTTTTAAGATATAAGTTTTAGAAGAGATTTTATTTAAGGTAAAAATCTCTATCTTCAATATTGTACGTTTCCTATTCCGACTTTTATCAATCTTCCAAATTAGAATAGAGATTTTGCCAGAAATGGAACAAGCACAAATTTCTTTACCGGTATTTGACACACACGATGAAAAAGTTTAAAGAAAAAAAATTGAGTTGTTTTTTGAGAAAATAAATATTTAAAAATTACCTATATTTCTGGAAAATTACACGATACCCACACATAATTTCCGAAAATTGTACATGACTTTATTTCATGACGTCTTTGAACAAAAAATTTAATTAAAAATAAAATCTTTATCTTCAATATTGCAAACTTTTACAATTTTCAACAAAATAGACCTATTAAACAAAATGAGCCTTGTGCCGTTCTTTTAAACGTTCTTTACGCTATCCCAGAACAAAGGTCAATAAAAAAATTTGGTTGAACATTATCATTTTCAGGAATATGTTGAAACTGCTGAACACTCTTGTAAACAAAACATGAAAACATTTGAAACTCAACGGGAGTTGAGTTTCTTAAATTGATCGTGGAATGTCGATTTTCGAGAAAATTGTCTCAACGGTTTACACGCTAGTGTTTACCATAAACGGACGAACAGACAGAGACAGACGTTTTGCCTTCAATCGATTTTTCGGTGTTAAGGACCCGCAAAACATGGTTTATGACTTCTCAACGTGTTAGAGAAAGTACAGTATTCCCTCGACATCCGCAAATCGGCTACTCGCGAATTGCGAACATTCGCGTTTAGAGAAACGCTACCGGTTTTAACATTCGGGACTTCATTCGCGACTGCGTCGATTGATCGTAGTGCATTTTTTGAAAGCGAGCATTTTTCATTTCCTTGATCAGCGTCATAAGGGAAAACGAACTCGGCAGACACCGGAGCGCAAAGTATGACGTCCTGCAAAAATGTCAAATTTGGAATGCCAATTCACATTAATAGAATAAACACAATTGTGTAATAATTCAATTCAGTAGCGTCAAATTCTGTGGTGGCAGCTGAGATTTTGTGGTACTCCATGATAAAATATATGGGGTGAATGAGATATCAACCACAATAGTATACAATGTAATTTTAATGCGATTACATGTAGTCAGACATGTGTTTCGGGAACACTCTTCCCATCATCAGTGGTTCCAAGTAACACAGATTAAACCCATAATTATGGAAAGTCGTATGACGCCATTTTGGACGTACGCTGATGATGGGGAGAGTGTTCCCGAAACACGTGTCTGACTACATGTATTCGCATTAAAATTACATTGCATACTATTGTGGTTGATATCTCATTCACCCCATATATTTTATCAGTAGCGTCAAATTGTAGGTAAGGATTTTGGCCACATCAACAGAAAAGTCATACAGGATCTGTGCAACTCTCAATACAATGACCTCACTGAAGTGGCGCTTCGGAAAGTCATCAGCGAAGAAAAGCTCTTTGAACCTAATGACGAAGTACCGGAAGCGAAACTGCGTTCTAGAGAAACAACAATGTGGAAACAGAGGCGTTTCAAACCTTCAACAAGCTCTGGTGGCAAGGGCGTTCGAATGGGATCCGAACAGTGAAATAACTTCAAAATTGAAGAGAGAAATAGAAGCAACAACTTTTCCATAGTTGGACAAAAAACCGGGAAGGTCGGGAAACAAAAAAATAACCAAATGCTATATCCAATCACTTTCAACTTTGAAATAAAATTCAATTTTTTTACTTTGGGTTGTTAATTGTAAATTCTGTTTGTAGATGTGCTTACTCATTTGTACTGCAATTGTTGGTCAGATATTTTTTCTTTCTTTTTTAAACAGCTTTTCGATATGCATGAACCTAACTCATCTTTCTTCATTAAAAGATAGAGTCAACATTTCACGGATTTGACATTGGGAACGTAACTCTCGCAAAGGTTGAGGGATTGCTATAATTCACCACTCGCAGCTCTGAGAAGGGGAGGGTGAAAGGCAGCGCGTTTCTAGAGAAGGTCAAGGGTTGGGGGACAGGGAAGGGACAGAAGGAGTAGAATGCCCTTGTTTGGTTTAAATGCTATAACACAGAATGAAAAATTTATTACTTAAGAAGTTATTGTTTGGGGTTAATTCATTTATCAGAATTTGTTTTCTATAATAAACTTTATTAAAATCAGACACTAAATAAATAAATAAATACGTAAATACATGATGAGATATATAAAATGTTAAAATTTGTATTGTAATTGTACTAATGAAAATATAACTAATGTGAATAGTAATACATTTACCTAACAGAAAGTATGTTACGCACGTAGTATATTGTGTGCAAAATACATTGCATAGCAAACAATGTACAAATAGATAACGTATAATTATGGAGGCTAAGTCAACATATGAATTCATTTTTCAACACATTTTCATTACTTATTAATTAATCTAAGTATTCGAAAACGAATAATTGCTAATACGAATTCGTTTCAGGATTGTTCGTACTTTTGGGTCTATTACAACATCTTCACCATATGCACTACAAATTTCGTGACGTTCGATCTCATGACTCTGGAGTTCAAAAAGTGTTTTAGCGCACTGCGGGCTTGCTGTAACATAAGAAAATCGATAAGTGCGAAAATCATACGTCACATATACAAGCTGTGCTCACATGTGATTGTGATATTCCTTTCTCACTTGTGAATCTCATGATATCGCATTCTTAAAATTTCTTTCTGCTTCAAACGGCATATAGCAGTTAATAATATCATTGGCAAATCTCAGAAACAATCACGTTTAAAATCCTAAAAGAATCAATGTTACACTACAATCCTATAATGTTCTACAGTCGTATGAGGTGTATCCAGAAAGTAAGTTTCCCTACTTTTTGGCTTTCAAAGTACGCGGATTTTGGTGGGGTAATTGCGCATGCACTACAAATCTTCGACGTATCAGTCACTTGCAGGTCGGACAGGTCGCGCCGAGTGCCAGTTATATCCCACAGCTGTGCTTCACACTTCTGTGGCCACATCAGCCGAAGTACCGCATACTGAGCAGCTGGAAAACACCTATAAATTTTTAAGTTGTAATAAATATTGTTTAGCGTTAATAAACAACACTCAGGAAATTGCGGCTAAGATGTCTTGCCAATCCACTCAATCATGTGGACACTTGGGCACGTGTGCACGCAGGAAGTTCTCTCAAACCGGGAGCGGTAGCTCACTGCATCAACTGATGTCACTGCAGCGCCTCTCACCGGGACGTCCTAGCTTCGAGTCCTGACGGCGGCAGGATTTTCGACACTAGCTTTTCAGCTAGGTCGAATTCAGTCGCTGTCTGGAGGAGAATTCTAGCGCCGGATCTCGCCATCCAGTGGGGAAAGATCACGGCGCATCTCCCAAGAAAAACATGCACTACACTAACGGGACTAATGACCAAAGCAGTTGACGCGTCCGGAAACACGAAAAAATCAAATCAATCAATTTACTTATATGAAAATTACTTTCATGTATTTTCACTTTAAAAGTAATGTAGATATTTCTGGCAGTGTAGAATGCATATGATTAGACCATTGCATTCGTATCCAAAATCTTCCTTAGCGCAAAATCTTAGCTGCTTCTTAATAGACTCCATATCCATTTTACACGGATTGGCGGAAGGTTGACCTTGCAGCCCTGCGCTATGAAGTGAATCGTAAACTCGTACCATGTAATTACATCTCTAACATCAGTGACTCGTAGGAAAATAGGTCAAGACGTTACCAAGGTTATAAAGTTACGTTCATCCTGGATTGGCAGACTAGGGATGGCAAAAAAGTCGATGTTTTCAAAACATTGATATTTGCCGTCAGAAACATTGATATCTTAACATCAATATTTTGATTTAGACGTTTTACTCAGATCGATATATTTTTCCAGACACATCGACGTTTTGGAAGTAAGTTATGCCATCTTTTTGTATGATTTTGTACGTGGTAATATCGATAAACAACATTATGAACTTTCTATAGATCGATGACAAAATGAACGGGACAGTATTTTAAGGTAGGATAAACTTTAAAATAATTTTTACGTATTATGTACATTAGATACAGAACGTTTTAATTGGATGATTTATGAATAAAAGTGAATAAATGGAACAATAGCACAACAGGATGTTGTTTATTTTTTATTTCCTTCTTTACATTCAATAAACTTTATTATTAACATAATACCTGTACGTGGCCAAACAATAAATTCATAGGTTCATTTAAGTACTAAAAATGGAAGCAGAATGGAAAAGATACCATGTTTTATACCGATATTTTAAAAAAATATCGATGTTTTTGTTGTTTTTATCGACATCGAAAACCTTTTGGTGATGTATCGAAATATCGAAAAACTAGAATACTCAAAAACAAACAAACAAACGCCCTCGTAACTTGAAAAAAAGTTACATTTAAAATACGTACATGAATGGTGAAGAATTCCGTAATCATGTAAATACTCTCTAGTGTTCCATATTTGCCATTTTATGTTTTCTTCCTTCACTGATTTTTAATTCATATTAATTAATACTAATTAAGAATAATTAGAAAAATGAGAGAAATCCGACCGATTCGAGAAGCAGAGGATGTGGACTCGACTCACCTGTGACCTTTGCATCGCAGAGCGCCCTCCTTCGCAGCCAAGGTGAAAGTACTTCCCTTCACGCATCGGTGGGAGGGGCACAACAAAATGGCGCCTCGCGCGTCCGTCTTCCGCAAAAACACCAACCGCTTTTGAGCCCATTGAGGAAGTACGATCGTTAGATCGACTACGGCGATGTACCCCCAAAAAATACTTTAAATGAAAGTAAAATCTCTGTTCTTCATGGCGGTAAGAAAAAATTTGGCCCTTACCGGCCAATTGTTGGAATAAGTTTGGAAGTTTAAATTAGTATAAGCTCTTATGGAAAAACTTTCGCGATCACAGGTTTTTTTAAGTTATTGAAGAAGTTCCATGGTGAAAGTACCTTTTTCTTTTATTCAATGCGTTGTAAATTTTTTGAGGAATCAGATGATATTGAATGCATACCTTACCGGGCATTCTGAGGAGTAATTTATAAAAAAAACTGCTATGAAATTCATCGCCACCGGAAGTACTGGCTCTTTGCCTACGAGCTATGATGCACAACTCATGTTCATGTCAGCACTGTTTCTCTCGGGACATGAGAGGAAACCGCCATAACTAAAGGTTTGTACCGCAAACCATTTGACGATAATTTACTTTCAATGTGAACAATGTGGATGGCTCAACGCGGAAAGAAAACTACGGGAGCCGAAGACAATCTAACCTGTATTAGATATTGCCAACTTAAGATAAAAAAAACATGTGAAACTAAATTTATCAAAAAATATTATTATTCTAGAGCAACTATTCAATACGTCTCTTTCAACTACTGACAAATAATTATTTAAATGCTCTGTTCGCTTTTACAAGTAACTATTTTTTATATATAGATGTAATAAATGGTTGAGTGTTTGACTAGCTACAGGCAGGAACACGCCACGTTAATTCAAAATATTTGGATGAAATGTGGACTGTTTCATTGTGTTATAAAAATAACTGAGGAGGTGCAGGAAAAAGAAGAGATAGAAGGAAATAGAGGAGGAAAATGAGGGAAATGAAGAGAAAGAGAACTAAGAAATAACTGAAAAGTCAAGAGGAAGAGAAGTACAAGAATAAATAGCCGAAAAATTGCGAGAAGTATGACAAGAGGAAAGTCAAAGAAGGGATAAACTTTTTTAATTGATTGATTTTTTCGTGTTTTCGGGCGCGTCGACTTCTTTTGTCATTAGTCCCGTTAGTGTAGTGCATGTCTTTTCTCGGGAGATGGCGGGGATCATCCCCCGCTGGATGGCGAGATACGGCACAGACCTACCGTCGGCTAGTGGGGTTTCCCCCTAACTAGGACTCTCCCACCAGCGGGGCACCGACCCAGTCAGGACAAGCTCTAAGCTCCCGACCGGTCTCCAGGAATGTGGTAATGCAGTGCTTATTAGTGTAAATGTGTGTGTAAGGGAAGAGGATAGGACAAGGAAGAGGAAGGACAGATCGCGCGCGGTCCGTGGCCCGTTTGGTAGGGTACTGCTCCGGCATTCGCCTGGTGTTGATCGGAGAAACCACGGAAAACTACCGAATCGAGCAGCCGGTCGCTAGAATTCTCCTCCAGACAGCGACTGAATTCGACCTAGCTGAAGAGCTAGTGTTAAAAATTCAACTGCCGTCTGGACTCAAACCTAAGACCTTCCGGTCAGAGGCGCTGCAGTGACATCAGTTGATGCACTGGGCCACCGCTCCCGGTCACTGTTCAGTGTTTTCCTGCTGCAGCGAAGGCCTAAATGTCATATAAAAAATGAAGGAGTAGAAATGTGTCCGAGAAAACTCGCTCGCTGACCGACTCGATAGGCGAACGAGAAAACTCTTTCTAGTGTGTGGGGGTCGGTAAGTGTCCCTTGTTTCGATTTTCCAAATTTCGTGTCGCCCATTTCTGGCAATGTATTTCTTGGTGGAGTCTGTTGCGGGCCTTAGGGAAACTTGTGTCGAGCGCGACGTAATCCCTTCACAGTACTTAGCATACTTGGGCTGCCGGGGCTTTTCTTTCATCACATTGCTATAGAACCTTAAATGATTGTAAAGGAAACCTACAGCTCTATTTTTGCCCCGATCGGAATGGAACCCGGGATTGCACTACGTACAAGTAGCACCCAGCCAATGAGCTCCCCTTGGGTAAATTTTTATACATTATTAAGCAAGCCAAAAAGCTGTGTTTTCTCAGTTGGGGAGGTGGTAAAATACGGTACGTCTTTTGTATTAAACTCTTTTGCACTACGTATTGCCAGTGCTTCAACAGCTACGTATTGCTCAGTGCTTCAACAGCATGGAGCATTAATCGAACTATAAATCAACCATACCTAATCAATATCAGTTTCAGTTTATGTAAACCTCATTGTGATTCATTTGCATGCATAAAGGTGTTATACAACATTTCTTTACGTTGGTACAAGTTGTAGAGAAATATCAAGAAATGTGCGTCACTTTTGTAATGCAACATGGAACGACTCTCTCTCGTTCAGTCAGTTTAAATTCTTTAAAATTATCTTTGTGTCGCATTGACAGTCAAGATCATTAACGACTATACAAATTTACGTCACAAAAGTGTATTTACCATTCAATAATAAAATTATATATTTGCCTAGATTATGAAATATATAAATGTAGCCAAATTTACTAACCCATAACACTAGTATACACTATAATATAAATTTCATTATTTTTTTGATGATTATTTCTTTATAAAATTCCATTGTTATCTTCATGTCGAGTGAATTTAATAAATCTTATTGTTCTTCGTTCATTTAACATATTTACTTTGACTGACTTGGTATTGGGGATACGTTAATTCCATGATCTAACGGTAATTTGGTGTTGCAAGCACTGCAAACCTTCTTAAGTTAATGGTTATAAAATATTAAAGTTCTCGTTTCATTTACATACTAAACAAAACATAATATGTTTCTACTTTCACGGTGTTAAAATCAATGTCCCATTAGAAAGGCACGTGTAGCCATAACCAGAACAGCAAGTCTGTGTTTCACTTTTGCGCATGGTATCCACTTCAGCCAATGAGCTTCAGACACCAGTTTGCGTCACAATATTAACGGGAATTTTAAATGCAGACAGACACCAAAATTATCAGTTCGTTACAAGACATTGAAACCGATTTATGAGGCATTTCTTTTAAATATTGCATCTGGTACAGCTTCGTGTTATTTTTGGTTGGTTACTGTTAAAAATGGTCATTTTGTACCACTTTCGAAATGTTTTTGAACACTTCTCGCTCTCCATGCAACATGGCGAACAGCGTCTGGTCAGGGTTTTCAAACGAAGTGCTGTGGTCACGTGGTTTGTGACGCAAACTGGTGTAGGAGCAAAAATCGGTGCGCCGGAGGAACTCACCAGTGTATTTCCACCATGTAAGGCGTCTCCACACATTTGGCGTTTGGTGCTGTGCGAACAAACAGAGTTCAACCCCGAGTGCAGGAGAATTATTCATATACAAAATTATTATGCTTGTGTTTTTTTAACGTGGCGGCTGAGATGTCCAAGATGGAATTCGGCACGACTGTTTCAGTCATTCTCCGTCCTGTTGCTAGAGTCGCTTGATCTCCAGTACTGCTTAATGCTGTCGCAATCATGCAACATTTTGTGGCAGGACTGAGAATGACTCAAAAAGTCGTGCCGAATTCCATCTTAGAGACACTACCCTCAGCCGCCACATTACAAAAACCCAAGTATACACGAGAGCCTAAAACTTGTAAAACGGGAATTATGCTTGTTTATATCAAAAATCTCAAAACGTCCATTTTTACTTTCTCGCTACGGAGTAGAGAGAAAGTTATGTAATTCTGCGCGAGAAAACGACGAATTTTCGGCAGAAAAAATAAATACAGAGCTCTGGCAACAAAAAAGTGGATAAAACCAGTTGCTAACGTTAGAAAAAAAAGTTCCTCTAACACGTGATGTAGCCAGAATCCATGTTTTGTGGGTCTCTGATACTGAACTAACGAATGAGAGCAAAACGTCTGTCCGTCCGTCTGTCTGACCGTCCATCCGTGTACAACGATAGCGGCTAAACCGTTCAGTTGATTTTCTCCAAAATTGATATTCCGTAATCTGGCTGATGTCGCAGCCCCTTGAATTTGAAATCAATATTTTAATTTTCGGGTGTACTTTACATGAACCTCGGACATTTTCAAATTTTTGAAAAAAAAATACTCTCGTTTTTTATTAAATTTTTTGTTGGATAGTGTGATAGACATTTAGGAAAATGATGCAGGCCACATGTTCGTTAAAAACCCTGATTTTTCAAAAATTGCAAAAGTTCACATTTTTTCGGCTTCTTTCTACTATGATAATATTCAAGATGCGCATGATATCTGACTTAAACCAATCAGGCTTCAGACACCAGTTTGCGTCACAATATTAGCGGGTATTTTAAATGTAGACGGATACCAAAATTATCACCTCGTTACAAGACATTGAAACATGTTTATGAAGCATTTCTTTCAAATATTGCATCTTGAACTCCTTCATTGTGACATTTGTGGTTGGTTATCATTAAAAATTGTCGTTTTGTACCACTTTCAAAATGTTTCTCAACACTAGTCGCTCTCCGTTCAACATGGCGACAAGCGTCTGGACTGGCGTTTCAAACGAAGTGCCCGTGCTGTGGTATCTTTTTTTTCCTTCATAAAATCTGTTCCTAAAAGATAGATTTTGAAATAAGGTCATGCACAATTTTTCGAAAATTTGAGTACTTCTTGCGTAATTTTGCGTGAAAGCACGGACGGGAAAATACGTGCTGATTGAGCACCACTTGTTAGGTTTTTTCTCCAATCAACCTCTTAGCCGAGAGAGCGCCACGTAATTAGGTGTTTGAAGTGTACTCTCGATTTTGGCGCTCAGAATAAAAACGGCAGATCCCAACCGAAGTTAGTTAAGAGAAAAATGTTTTTTTCTGTTTTCGTTCACGTTCACTTACATTTCACACAATGTTTTGAAGGTGGGATTTAAGAGTTTTGCCATATTCCAATTAATTTGATATTTCATCATATGATAGGTATATTGCAGGAGTTTACCGTCATACTTCTATCTCTAAAAAGTGGATGTGCCGGTAGGGATCTGCCGTAATTAACGTGGGCATCAATTCCCGCACGAAGATAGGTGTTGGATTTTCCCATGAAGTGTTGTAATGAGTGATGTCTGTGCAGAATGAAAATTCCAGTGTTTCATTTCACTATTCAGAAAAGCCCGTAGACCCGAAGCACTCAACGTGATGGGACAAAGATGAATCAATGATTCCTGCAACGTTTTCCTTTCCGTCGAAAACCTTCACGTATTATCTATCAGCTCTGGTATGGTGACTTCTTCCTTCCATCCTTTACTGACATGAACTGATTAGTGGGTAGACCAGTCTCCCGAAGCCCCAAGCACAGGCACGTCAAACCGCGACCGTACGAGCTACTTGCCCGCCTGGGGGGCTCATACGAGCACGGGCAACTTCCCCTTATTCCGCTCCACTTCCCCTCCAAATCCAGAGGAGTGTACATTTGCAAGCTGAAGCGGTGCGAGGCAATGAATAGCGGCTTCGCGAAAATGTGTTTGTCACATTTTGTTATCACACAATTGTATTATGTTGATATTCGTAACTATTTATTACTACTTGATGTTCATTTTCTTACTAAATTCAACTTTTCATAAACATCTTTTGTAAGTGACAAGATTATGTTTGAAAGGTAAATTCTTTCCTTGTTTTCGTTTTGTGTTGGGTTACTAAATCAATTGTTCACTTATTTATTGTATTTACCAATAATGTAAAATAAATTAAAAAGTCTCTAAAGTTAACAATTCTTGCTTACAGACGGAGAGAGATTCAACAAACAAGAATATTTGTCTGTTAAACCTTCCAACTTGATCCTAAAAATTTCATGGTTTTATATCACTCTTAAGTAAAAAAGAATTACAAAGACAAGATTCTTTTGATTATTTTTTTTTTAATTTTACTCTCAATTGAGAATATAAAAAAGGACTGATGTATTATTTCATTTTAATGGATAATTTCTTTGTCTTAAAGAGAAAAATGGGAATTAATGTAGCTAAATTTGTGGTAATAACTGTCAAGTAACTTCGACCAAAGACTGTCATGACCCAGGTATCCAGTGAAGTACCGCCCCCCACCCCGGGAAATTATAATCCCTCACTTTTAAATCTCGCGCCAATTTCTCTGGACGCAGAGCCCGCGAGCTCTCGGAAGCTTGTTACCTTGCCCGCGACCTTGGCATGCCTGCCCTGGCGCCTTCTTGTGAGACTTATCCTCAGCAAGTATACGTAGGGTAGTTTGCCATTGCTTTCCCTAGAGGCTCTAGTGCGCCAATTTTGCCGTTGATTTGAATACTAGATAGCGCAGGCCAAGATACAATATCCGAGATCTTATCCAGTAATTCAAATCGAAACTCTGGTTGATGCTAAATTGTTAGAGGATTTAATTTAACTGCCTTACTGCTATACAAAATTATCATACGTACATATAATTACATGCATGCCCAGTTTGGATCAGCGCAGCCAAATCAAACACCAAAAAACTTCAAGTAATCCAAAATCAGTTCGTGCGCACCATCACGAATGCCCCATGGTACGTCTCCAATGCACAACTCCATAAAGAATTCCAGATAAAACCGATTACCAACCACATTATTTTTTATCCACCCACTTCTTCCAAAACATACCAAATATACCCAAACTAACCACAGGGAGCTGTAGCTCTGTGCATCAACTGATGTCACTGCAGCGCCTCTGATTGTGAGGTCCTATGTTCGAGTCCTGACGACAGTAGGATTTTCGAACTCATTCGCTTACAGGAGGAGAATTCTAGCGGCCTGCTGCTCTGATCGGTCGTTTTCCGTGGTTTCTCCGTCTTCACCAGGCGAATTCCGGAGCAGTACCCTATCAAACGCGCCACGGACCGCGCGCGATCTTTCCTTCCTTTTCCTCGTCCTATCCTCTCCCCTTACACACACATACTAACATGCACTACACTACCAAATATTCCGGGAGACCAGTCGGGAGCGTAGAGCTCGGGTAGAATCGATCGTGAGGCTGCATGAGGTCGACGCCCTTCTCAGCTGCAGTCGCCCCTTGGGACGTTGCCTGCCGCAGGCGGTCGGTGGTGAGGGCTGGCGTAGTCCGTTCGCACTCACGCGGTGCTGCCAACTAGCGAAGTTAGCGGCTTCAGTTCCGCGCCCACTGTTCAGTTTCCGGCGCAATTGTAGTCACACACGTATCTGGTTTCGTCCGTCACACGACCGGCTCCTGGATATCTCCCAAACTTCCGTCATACATGTCTGTCCCCGCTCTCACTTCATGGGCTTCCCTTGCACAGACGTCCGTCTCCTCTCACTCCCTACCAGCCTCTGTCTCTCGCTCTATCCGGGCTCCACCTGCACGCGTCTCCCCCTCGTCACGTGTTTAGTCTCGTCGGTCTCATTGGTCTGCGTCTCGTGAAGTTGTTGTGATTGGTCCCTTTGGTCACGTGCAAGGTGAGTCCCTGCACCTAGTTCTTGGGCGTCCCCAATTATTGCGTCAGAGTGATTCCCCTTCTCATTTGTCACGTCTTGGGAACTTGGGGAAATCCCAGAATTCTTCGTCAATGTTCGAATTGGGGAAATCCCTTCACGAATTCTGTGTATGTCTCAGTCAGTGATTCCTCGAAAGCGTGTCCTGGTTTGTGCGATCACCAGGTTCTTGGTTGGTTCGTCACAATAGGGCTGAAAAATCTTCTGAAATTCTTTGCTTTGCTTTGACTAGGCGATGTGGGACTGCAAGTGAAGATGGAAATGGTGCTCTGAATCGTCCATGCCTAACCATGTTTTCTGAAGCTCTAGAAAAGAAGCTTGCGGACCACCTACTAACATTTAGCAAGATATTTTACGGCCTTAGTTCTGTTCACTTGCGTATAAAAAAGGATGACTTTGCAGTTAAAACTACGAGTGAACCCCCTAACTATAGTTGAGAGAACAGCGAGTGCGTCCCAGACTATGTTCTCGGAGGCGGGGCCTTTGAAAAGAGGGACGGGGGCGAAAACGAACGTCCGTTCTGAAGAATCAATAGAGTCGTCTTCATCTAAAGCTCAAGAACATAGTGCTCCTCTGCAAAAAAGAGAGGCAACCAGAGCGAAGGTGAAGATTCCTGTAAAACCATTGTCATTGATCTCCCCTACGTCAAAAATAGGCAACCAAACGCTCAGAAAAGCTCGTATGAAACGTCATTTGGAGGTTTCGTCTGCTTCATCTTTCAAAAACTCTGTGAAGAAAAGGAACAAAGAACGAAAGAGAAGACAGAACGCAAGGATTTGACGAAGATAAGATCAGAATTTTCTACTGCAAAAAAAGGAAAACAGACGGTGATAACAAGAAAGGGTAGACCACTTAAACGGAGCTTTACAAGCCGTTTCTCACAATTTTACACAGAGAGCTCATCGATTTGCATTAACAACGAACGTGACGATTCCTGTATCAAATCATTTATTTGCTTCATTGACGTATAATCAAAGGCCTTTGTCATATCTTGTAAAGAGTGTAAAAATGTATCACTTCTGGACTGTGCAGATTGTAATGTGGGAACGTAAATTTTATGGTAGGACACAATAATTTATATATAATCTAAAAAACGTGAATGTCGACTCACAGAAGTGGAAACAAATGGTATTAGGTTGGAATTTCATTAAGACTGCAAAGTTATGTCCGTTGTATGGATTAAGTTTGCTATGGCTCACATTACCCAGGTGATCAGGTAATGAGAGCCAGTCAAGTCAGTTTTGTTTTTCTTTTTTTACTCATAACAGAAGTGTCTGTTTGCTTTTTGTTTTAGATATTTTGAATATTAAACATAACAGAACCTCTATTAACAACAAGATTAGCAAAAATAGTTTCTACGGCATTTTTATATAATTCTCACTTTTTCCGTAGTAGGCTCTCATTCCCCCGTTCTTCCTTACATGTATCAATTATCTGTATTATCTTTGGGGTTATGGGTTTCAAAAACATTGACCCACAGTTGCCAGTAATAAAACAGGAATGAAAGTAGGTCATTAGAACAGACATTCAATCATTTCATTCTTTTATTATCAATAAATCTCCCAATTGTACGTTACTATATGTATTTGGGATCATTTTGAGGTACAAGATGATAACTTAATAAGGGAAATACCTAAAATACAAGAAAAAATAATATTTATTATATATATATATATATATATATATATATATATATATATAGTTGTATATAACTATAAGTGGAATATACGAAATTCAGCTAACCTGAGTATGGCAACGTATATTGTACTTGGTAATAACATTATTTGTAGCATATTGGTGTTGTGTCCATTACCTGGTTAAGAAGGACGCGGTCAGTAACTGTCACAACCGAAAATTAAAGGGAGCATCGTTGAAATGATTCTTTCCTATTCCATAGTACTTGAAAGTAAAACATTTTGAGTATTTTTTCAAAACATTTCAAAATTTCTACAGTTACTTGGTGAAATGTATCCTCAGAATAAAAATTCTTGAACCTTCTCCAAAACGGTCCTAACTCTTACTCTTGATATTTTTATCTCAATTGGTTCTAATATGCATTGAAAGACCATCCATCTATACATATATAACGATTAAAGGGTACAAAATTAAGAGTACTTCCTTGTTTCCTCGATAAATCATAACTAAAGACCGGATTTTCAAGCAGTAAAACTCTCTAAAAGTGCAGTAAAAACACGAAAACGAGCAAAAACATGGAATAAATAGATCAAGACATTGCAAAAATGTGTTATGTAGACTAATAACTCCAGTTAATCCACTTATTAACTGCTTTTTATGTTTTGGATGTGATATTTAAGGATAATAATTTTTGTGTTTTTATTATAATTAAGTTCGTATATATTGTTTAAACAAACTATATTTGACAGCCAAAATATTATTCTCACACGAAATTAATTTAGCATAAAAACACGAAAAAGTAAATACAAAAATTGAAAAATACAAATATACCTACAGAAGAAAAAAAATTAAATTACAGAATAAATTAATTCTTAATTGTTTTCATTATAATTTACAATTGTGTATATTTCCAAATTATTTCTGGTAAATGAGTTTATCTTGTATCAACTATAACACGTTTCAGAGAGAAAAAACTTCGTTCTACATTTTTACTTGTCTGTGTACCGAGTCTCTTTCTGGCGCACGTGTGCACGCTGCTAAAAGCGGTCTAAAACTGCGTTCTTTCTCTCTTGAACCTCGTAGAGCAACATCTGTTCCAAGAAATTCGATGAATTTGAAACCCAGTGCAGCTTGCCGCCAAGATTCACGCCCGGGCGTAAGGTCAAATGTCACTCCCGCATCCTGTCTCTTGTTGGTACGTTCAGAGAAGACTGAGAAAACGGATAAATGATCTGATTGGGAAGATAGATCTCGAAGCGTGTGCTAAACGGCTGCAACCAAAGACCGCGGACCCATCCCTGCTGCAGTAATTCAGAAATTTTAATTAGACAATAGACGTCACGAAAAGTACAAACGCTCAGTTCATAGGGCAACAAAATGCAGAATTAATACATAGTAAACGGCACTCGGGTTTCAGAGACCACCCGAATGCTCTGCTGTGATTTGTCATTTTGTCTTCTTAAATAAAACCTTTTCTTCTTCTTCTTCAACATCAAGAATTAGGCCTGTAGGCCTGTTCCGTCCTCTTCAGCGTTGACATCATGAAACCACCGAGTATTTGGTCTTGCAACTCTTCTTCTGCCAGTCGGTGTATAATTTGTTGATTGTTTTGGGAGTCTGACTTCGTTCATTCTTATAATATGGGCATATCAATTTTGTTTTTGTTTTTCGACTCCTTCTAAGAGGTTAAAAATATTTAGTTTATGTCTTATATCCACATTTTTCTTATGATCTAATAAAGAATAGTTTGCAACATTTTGTAGAAACTTCATTTCGCTAGTTGGAATTTTCCTTTTTGATAATCTATTTAACGTCCAATTTTCGCATCCATAGGTTATTGTTCAGACGGTATAAAATTTTAACTGAGTGTCTCTTCGGGTTTTATTTTTTAATGTTTTTCTTATTGTTTCACACATTCTCTGGAATCAACTCAGTTTCACATGAAGACCGCTTTCTCTTAGATACGACACACTGCAGTTTAAGTAATGAATGGTGCAAACTTGTTCACAACTTTTATTATTTAGAACTATTTTGCACCTGGCGTGTTCTGGACCCACAAAAGCCATGGTTTTAGATTTGGTAACAGATATCTTAAGATGAAATTGTTCCATTACTTTTTGTAATTTGTAAGCCGCTATTTGTAAGTCATTTTCAGATTCTGCAACGAGTAGTTGAACATTTGCAAATAGCATACTCTTCAAGGGCATTTTACCTATATTTCTTTCTGGTTGTGATGATGATTGCCATTCTTCTATAACAGAGTCAATGTATATATTCAACAATGCCGGTGGTAATGGACAACCTTGTTTAACGCCTTGATTGACAAAAGATGTATTGCTGTACTTGTCATTTATTTGTATTACTGTCTTTGTGTTTTTATAAAGATTTTGTATGGTTATAATGAGATGGCTAGGGTAGCCTTTGGCATACATTATACCCCAGAGTTTTTCTCGGTAAATGGAATCAAATGCTTTTCCGTAATCCACGAAGGGGATGAATGTTGGGAGATTGAATTCTCTTCTTTTTTGGATAATTTGCTGTAAGATGTAGACATGGTCTGAGCAAGATCTTCCTTTTCTGAAGCCTGATTGCTCTTCTCTTAGTTTAACTTCACTTATTACATTTAGCCGGCATGTAATTATTTGAGCATATAGTTTATAGGCTGTGTTTAGCAAGGTAATTCCTCTATAATTATTCAGATTTGAACGATCTCCCTTTTAATGGATTGGAATGATTGTTGACTCCACTCTCTTGGGATGCTGTAAGTTGTCCAGCACAAGTTTAATATATCTAGAAGGCGTGGTTTTGTTGCTTTGGTACCCTATTTTAGAAGTTCCATGTTGACTCCATCCCTTCCTGGAGTTTTATTATTAAAGAATGAATTTAGGATACTTTCCATTTAATTATATTCTATAAGGTCAATATCATTTATTGGTTCAAAAGTTTGGTAGTCATTCCTTAAAATATCTCCGTATGTATGGTTTGTCCATAGATTAGAAAAATATAATAACCAATCTTCTGTGCTGATATTATCCAGATGTACAGAGTCTCTTTCTTCTCTATTTAAATGTTTCAGAGCCTTGTAGGCCATTGTCTGAGCACCGTAAACATCGTATTCAAGATGGCTTATGTAGTTGTCCCAGCTTTCTCTCAGCTATGTTAGCAACTTTGTTATCCGAAAGTTCAGAACATAGCTGCTTCAAAGTACATCTCTTAAGACAAGACAGTATACAGAGGCTATACTGGTCCAGAATGGAAAAATGTATAGATCATAGAGCAATTAGTATCGATATAAATGAAGAATGGATTGATCTTAAAAACGTAATCACTAAAACAGCTCAAGAAACGTTAGGGAGAAGGAATAAACGGAGGAATATCAATTAAAAATTTGGAATGAAGAAGTAAAACCTTTTAAAAAGATAAATTAAAACAAGTTGATTATATACAAATTATATTTTATGCAATAAAAAAATGAATCTCGCAAATTTGTCTAGTAAAATCCCAAAACGTGAAATTTTCAGGTGGCATTCAAAAAACGTACAGTAACACCCCAAACGTGCAATTTCGTGTAAAATAAAACGTGTACTAAAATAACGTCCGTAACGAACTCTAAAAATATTTCTAAATTAATGCTTATGAGTGGAGACCAGGAATTTGGCAAAACGCCTTTTTGTTATTGTTACTATTTTATGACTTCTAACAATAGGGATCACTTTTGGAGTTGATTTAAGTGAATTTTTATTTTGCCTTTTTTTGCCTATTTTAGCTTCAGTTGCCAATTTGTTTTCATTTCAGCTTATTTTGCCTTTTTCCCTATTTTAACTTTTGATGCGTATGTTTGCCATTCTGGCCTTTGTCCTCATTATTTTGCTTACTTTCTCTCCTGGCACCGATCACGATCAAGTTGGATATATATAACTGCAAGCCTGGAAAACTCGAAGACACGGTAGTGTTTTGTCTTTCTGTGGAAGCAGACACTCTGATAAAAATCTGAATGGAAAAGGAAAATGATACAAATCATGATTTGTGATCTTTTCATTGAAGCCGTCAGGCTTTGTTCGCTCCCGACAAATCCCATTTTACTTTTGAGTATTACCACCCATCTTTTTGCAGACAGCTCTCTTATATATGATGCTCAGAGTTGGCGATAATACAAGGCGAAAAATATAATTCCATTTTCACTACTGACATTTGAAGACTCAAAAGGGAATTTAAATCACAAAAGGGCAGTTTGAAGAGACAGCGGGTCGAGAAAAAGAAATTCGTAGCCATCATACCGCGTGGTCACGGGGAATAAAGATTACAAAGAAAATATTGTTTTCTTACACGTGAAGTGATAATGTAAATTTTAGAGTTGAAATACTTTTAACTATTATTTTTTTTATAATTGCTTTTACACGCGAGTCTTCATTGATTACATGCGTTTTGCACTCCTATTTAGCTAGAATAAATGCCTTTTTAATATAATTATTAGTAAAAATAAATGCCAATTTGCCTGCCTATTTCAAGTAAAATAAATACTTGAACTTTCGGGCTCTACTGATGAGAAATTATACTTCCATGAACATAGATTATTTAAACTTAAATAACCGATTTTGTAAACATTGTGACTGAGAATTTATGGTAATTATAATTTGCAATTTGATATTTTTTAGTTTAATTGTATTGTGCATTTTAATCTATTTAAATATATAGAAATATGTGTTGTTGAACCCTTCAAATATTCTTTGCTCGCTGAAATGTATAGTCACTAGCCTTTGATGGGACTATAAATAAATAAGAACACATTTTTCAGGCAGAAGTGAGAGGTGTCCTTGGTAGGCTTAAAGCCTTTTCCTCCTAGTGAAACTTCAGGCACAAGAAATATCATCAATCTCTTTAGATCTAATGTGAGTAATGGGTGCAGGAGTTACACTTTTGTAGACCTACTCTACTATTTTACTCGATATTACGGATTCTGGGTCATAAACATAGTGCAAGTAAACGATGGCAAAACTCTTCCTAGTTTTTATTCGCCCGCGTCGTTGAATGTATTCCATGGTGAAACTCGCATCATTGAAGGTGTTAAGAGGGTGAAAGGCGCAACTTCGGGAAGAAAACACAAAAGGACAAGTAAATGCTACATATTGAATAAGAGGTTTGTGTAACGAACACGTCCTCTACCAAGTCCATGAAGAATACTGACGGAGTCAGTAAGCTCTGCTTCCAATGTGGTGGCAGAACCAGTTTCTCTTAACGATCTAATCCTTGATTAATTCCAAACAAGCGCTTCTGGGAATTAAAAAGTCGACGTGCACAGAAAGGTCGTTAGTTGACATAGATGTAACATGCTTTTTGCAAAGTATGAGGGAAAGACAGAAGTGACACTTGAACAAGCAAAATGGTGTACGCGATTGTAAACTTAATGGAACTTTCATCTGCAATTTATCTCAGAACTCGACCTTGAAAACTACGTGGCTTTTTAGGAAGGCCACCGGCATTTTTCTCTAAGTTTATTGCATTACATTATTCAAGAATTTCTTGTGTCCATTTCATCTCAAGTTTTTAAAAGAACCTAGAACGACACGACTCGGAAATTTCATTCTTTTCACCTAGATATCGGAATAATAATCAGGAGTATAGTTCATTAAGTTTCGGCTGTAAATTATAAGTTATGATAATGTCCATTTCAGTGGCCAAATTTTAGTTGCTAAAACAATATTATGATCGTATTATTCCCATTTTGAACTTTTCTGGATAAAAACTCATTTTTTCATAATAATATCACTACAAAGTAAGTAAACATCGTCGTACTTTTTTGTATTTATTATACGTACGGTATACGCATAGACTACGTAAAGTAAGAAATTTTCGTTGTATTACATTATAGGTACGATATACTATGTACACATATATTTTAAGATAGTTTCTTAGTATTATTGCTGCAGTACTTCACTTCAATCGCATAGTATAATGCAACATCTCGACAAGGTTCGATTTGAAAGTATAGTACCCTGTAGCGTGCTAGAAAAATAATTAATCCTTCATGTAGAAATTACAATAACGTCTTGAGCTTTTTTCCAAAGTGTGGATGTATTCGATTAAGAGGACAAATTCAGCTCGAGGCCAACAGTTTGAAATCAACTGTTATTTAATATCATTCTTGATATTTGTTTGCTTCGTAAGTGATAAATCGACAAATAATTATACTTGAAAATATTCAGATTATTTTGTGTAATTCTATGCCAGATTGTGCATTTTCTTTCTTGTGTAATTTTACTCATTGTCTTTCTTGTGTAATTTTTGTCGTTGTAGATGCTTGATTTTCTATCAAACAATTTACACTCAAATTAATTCCATGAATAATATTGATTTTTTCTACTTATTTACGATAACTCTTTCATAAGCCCATAAGCTTCGATAAGCCTTCAAATTCCAGCTGTAGTAATGAAAGTAAATTCGTTGTAGTAAGTAAACGAGTAAGTACGTTATATATACGTATCCAAGAAAATATAATTTAAATTCTGTACATTGAAAGTTCATGTCATATAATGCTGCGAGAAAGATGCAGTGATATAACCGGTCTGTGGTTCAGTTTCTGACAGAGAAAGGCAATTACTTTTTCTAAGCATCCTGATGGCCATTCGAAAGATAATGAACAGAAAGGATCTAGACTCAAAAACCCACGTCCAAAAAGAAGACTCGGTCTCCTGCACAATAAAACAGCACACTTTCGAAAAAAAATCTCAGCTTATTGAGCCACGGGGAGTGGTGGCTCAGAGCATCAATGGTGTCACTGCAGTGCCTCTAACCGGCAGGTCTTAGGTTCGAGTTCCAATGGCTTGGTTTTAGACCGAACTAAATAGTTTGGTCGAATTCAGTCGCAGTTTGGAGGAGAATTCTAGCGGCCGGCGGCTCTAATCAGTAGTTTTCTGTGTTTTTTCCAACCAATACCAGGATGCCGGAGTAGTGCCCTAACAAGGGAGCCACGGACCGCGCGCGATCTTTCTTCTTCCTTATCCTCTCCTGTCCCCTTTCACACACACACACACACACTTACACTAACATGCACTACACTACCACATATTCCGCGAGACCGGTCGGGAGCTTCGAGCATGTCCCGAAAGGGGGCGGTGCCCGGCTGATGGGAGATACATGGTTGGGGAAATTTCGCTAGGCGACGGTAGGTCGAAGCCGGATCTCTCCATCCACTAGGAATGGAACACCGCCCGAGACAAAAACATGCATTACACTTACGGAACAAATGACCCTAGCAGTTGACGTGTCCGAAATCACTAACCAATCAATCTTATTGAGCCAAAATTCTCCACAAGGATGAGAAAAGTATTTTATAAAGATATTCTCCTCTTCCTCCTCACGTAAGCTATATAGATCCAGTGAGTTGATGGTTCATAAAATTAATCCAGCACGATACACAAAATATGGCTGGGTTGGTAGTTAGGGAGTTATTAGAGTAGAGATCGATTTAAATATTGTGACTTCAGTGATCGTCATCGGAACGCGGTTATCCCATTAGGAGCTTCATTATGACTTTAAATAAATAAATAAATAAGTAAATAAATAAATAAATAAATAAATAAATAAATAAATAAATAAATAAATAAATAAATAAATAAATAAATGAATAAATAAATGAATAAATGAATAAATAAATAAATAAATAAATAAATAAATAAATAAATAAATAAATAAATAAATAAATAAATAAATAAATAAATAAATAAATAAATAAATAAATAAATAAATAAATAAATAAATAAATAAACATTAGATATCGAAGTTCCCTATTGGATAATCATGTCTCAGCTGATGATCTGTCACAAGTCACTACATTGAAATTGGACAATAAGCGATAGTCTAGCCAGAATCTCGCCTGCACTGAAGCGCAAACTCCGAAAAAGAGCGAGTTCTGGTGAGAGAAATTGCATATTTCAAATCCAGTCGGGTGTCATACGGGTATCCAGGGAGGAAACAACGAAACTTCAAAAATAAGCACTTCAGTCACCTTTAAAGATATTTTGTCTAATTAACTCCCTCGAGCTTACGAATGGCTGAGCAGCAATAAAGACTGAAAAGTTCATTTGAAAAAAGGCTTTCTACGCAAACATTTGCATTTCAGAAACACATAAACACTTCAGAAGCGAGGGAATTCTTTGTTATTTACAAAAGAAATGAATATACACAAATAAAATACAAATAAAAATAAATATAAATACAAATACAATGCAAATAAAAAACAAATAAAAATACAAATAAAAATTAACACAGAAATAAAAAGCACTCAATTTTCACTATTAAATGGCTTTTTTGTGTTCATTTTTCTTTGTATACAAATATATTAATTTCTTTTCTAAATAATAAACAATTTACAGGTTTTTGGTGTGTATATATGTTTCTGAAATGCAAATTTGGCGTAAAAATATTGTTTCAAACCACCTTTTGAGTGGTTATTGGGGCTCAACCATTCTATTGGTTGGTTGGTTGGTGATTCCGGGCACGTCAACAGCTTAGGTCATTAGTCCCGTTAGTGTAGTGCATGTTTTTTCATCGTGAGATGACGGTGATATTCCCCCGCTAAATGGCGAGATCCGGCGGCGACTTACCTCAGCTACTGGAGTTTCCCCCTAACCAGGACTCTCCCACCAGCGGAGCACCGCCCCAACCGGGACAAGCTCTAAGCTCCCGACCGGTCTACCGGCATGTGTGGTAGTGTAGTGCATGTTAGTGTAAGTAGGTGTGTGTGTGTGTGTAAGGGGCGAAGATAGAACAAGGAAGAGGAAGGAAAGATCGCGCGCAGTCCGTGGCCCGTTTGTTAGGGAACTGCTCCGGAATTTGCCTGGTGTTGATCGGAGAAACCACGGAAAACTACCGATCAGAACATCCGGCCGCTGGAATTCTCCTCCAGACAGCGACTGATTTCGACCTAGCTGAAAAGTTAGGTCGAAAATCCTGCCGCAGTCAGGACTCGAACCTAGGACCTCTCGGTCAGAGGCGTTGCAGTGACATCAGTTGTTGCACCGAGCTACTGCTCTCGGTTTAATCATTCGAAATAAAGAAGTAATTTATTAGACAAAATAAAACTGCCATAAGATCTTATGTTCAATGTTAGTTGTTTCCTCCCTGGACATCCAGCATTATTAGCCCTAGCACAGTTCGAGCATGGACGAGAAAATTTGCCTCCAGTGTCGGACGTTGATTGTCTAGTACCATACGTCACCACCCGCTCCACGGCAATCGCCCAACTGCATCCTGTGGTCTGTTTTCCCTCACCCCCCTTTGCAGCTAATTCCTTTTACTTTCTGTTACCTGAGAAGGCCAGCCAGACTGCATCCCGTTTAGTTCTTGCGGTGTTTGGGAAGGAGTAAAAATTTAAGTTAATTTTCCATTCATAAATATCACATAGAGTAAATGTTTCGCACCAATCCAGAGAAAAACTTCGAACACAGGTGGACCTAGCAGAATCATCGGAATTTTGTATGTCAAGCCGGGTAAGAAAAAGCTCGTGATAAGAGATTTCAAATTTGGCTTCTACAAACTTTTAAATGTGGTTTCCTACTTCCTGAATGGGAGTGCTCTATAAGAACATGCAAATAATTCTTGAAAACACACAGAAATGGATCAATTTTTAATCGATCACTATAATACTAAGAAGAGCACGGTGAACGTAAGAATCGATCTTTACGGAAAGGAGAAAACGGAACAGGATGCAGTCGGACTGTGACTCGTTGGAGAGGCAGGTAAACCGCTTAGGAAATGTTGACGGCGAGGCGCAGTCGGAATGTGTTCATTGGTGAACCTGAAGCTTTGCTGTGGGAAAAAAAGGAGGAATTTTTGGCAGAAAAACTCTTATTAAAAGGCCCTGGTAACGAGAAAGCCGATAAATCCAATTGCTAAATTTAGAAAAATTCTCTACCACATGGTGTAGCCAGAATCTATTTTGTAGGTCTTTGATTCCGAAAAATCGAATGACGACAAAACGTCTGTCCGTCCGTCCGTTTGTCCGTCTGTCTGTCTGTCCATCTGTCCGTCTGTCCGTATATCCGTATGTCAGTCTGTCCATCTGTTCGTCCGTCTGTCCGTCCGTCTAGCCGTCCGTCCGTCTCTCCGTCCGTCTGTCCGTCCGTCCGTCCGTTTCTCCGTCCGTCCGTGAACAACGCTAGTGGCTAAAACTTCCAGCAGATTTTAATTTAAGATCGCTTGAATTTAAAACAAATATTTTAATTCTGGTGGTACCTTACAAGAAGCCCCTGGGGCATTTTCAAATTTTCAAAAAAAATGGCTTCATCGTTTTAGATTAAATTCTGTTGTTAGGTTGGGTGAAGACCGATTAAGAGAATGACGTTGGTCTCATGTTCAATATTCTGTTATTTCGAAAATTGCAATAGTTAAAAATTTTTTTGGCGTCTTACTACAAGTAAAAAATTAAAGACAGATTTTTCCCATCATGAAATCTGTTCCTTAAAGGCAGTTTTTAAAATAAGATCATGCACAATTTTTCGAAAACTTGAGTACTTTTCGCGTAATTTTGCGTGAAGTTTCGGGGGAGAATAAACATGCTGATTTAGCACCAGTAGTTTCCATATGAATGCGATCTCCGGACGCTTGTTCACAACAGCAGTTGAGAATGAAAACAAAACGAAAGATTCATGTTCGAATAGTGAAGAATGTGAGAACGAACAGAAGGAGAAACGGTGCACTTTGTAAGTTGCGCATTTTACTCTGATTTATGAAAGGACCTGGAACGAGGCTTCATTTGTTATTGAAATATAATTACCTTGGAAATACTGAAGGAGAAATAAAAGGAACTGACTTTTGAGAGAAAGTGTGTGAAAAAGTCGAGAAATTGTTTGATTAAGAGATTTTTATTGTCTCTTCATATCGTTTGCGTTAAAATTCAAATTACTGAAAATTACACGATCTACCAGACAGTGGTATCCTATATTCATAATCAAATAATTCTTATTTGGATTTAAACCTTTGCTATTCCAAATACTAATAAGAATTACATTTTATTAACAATAAAAATGCTAAAATAGTTATTGAAAATATAAAAATACTCATTAGAAAAAGACGGAGGAAAAGAGGAAAAAGGAGGGAGAATAAATGGAAGATAGGGGGAAAGAGAGGAAGAGGAAATGAGAGAAGGGAGAGATAGAGATGGAAGGAGTGAGAGAGTGATTCAAAAATAGAGATGAATTGGTTGGGATAGAGGGTGAGAAAGACAGAGAGAAAGAGTGAGAGAGACAGTAAGGGAGAGACGGAAACAGAACAAAGTATGGGAACGAGGGAATGGAGGAGAAAGAAGGAGAGATACAAAAAGAAAAAGGAAGAGAAGAATTTAGAAGAAGAAAATGTAGAGGGAGAGAGAGGAAATGGGAGGCAGCAATAGAGATTAGGAATGAGTAAGAAGATAAATTAGAGGAAGAGAGAAAGAGGATGAGAAAGAGATGAAAAGTGAGAGAGAAAGGGAGAAAGAAGGTAAGAGAGAGAGAGAAGAAAGAAAAATAAAGTATGAGGGAGAGAAGGAAGGACAAAAAATAGAAAGAGAAAGACGGAGAGGGAAATGACGAGACAAAAGAGTCGAAAAGAAAAAGAAAAGGGGGAGGTAGGGGAAGACGAAGAAGAGGGAAGGAGAGAAAGTTAGAGGGAGAGCTATGACAGGAAGGAAGGAATGAGAAGAAAAAATGGAGGGTGAGAGAGGGAATTATAATAAAAAAGAGGGATAGGGAGAGTAAGAGACAGATGACAGAGACGAAATGAAAAAGGAAAAGGGTTAGAAAAGGGAAGAAGGTGATGAAGCGGAAGGGGGGTGACTGGAGAGCAGGAAGGAGTGCGAAGCCAAATTAGAGGGAGAGCGAGGGAGGAGTCTGCAAGCGTAGGCGGCCTGGCCTCTCGTGTGCGCCTCCGGGGCGTTGGCGAGTGGGCGAGTGGGCGGGCGGGCGGGCGGGCTCCGTGCATTCGGCGCGGCGCATGGGGGGGAGGCGGGGGGCAGGAACCGGGGAAAGCGCGCGCCCGCGCAGGGCGTGGCCCCCTTGCAGATCGCCCCTCCCTTCCCCCCCCCGCGTCCACCTCCTCCTCCGCCAGATAGCATCTCGCACCTCGCCGGCCGCTGGCACGTCTCCCGGGCGCGAGATCACAGGCCAGCGCGCGCGGTCCCCGCCCGCAACCCGTCATCTGGAGCACGGTGCAAGTGGCACATGGGCATCGATCAGTTTGCTTGGGCAAACGGTTTCATGACGGACAATTATGCATCCCTATAAGTAGAGATACCGGCTGTGCTGGCTCAGGGCAACTGATGTCACTGCAGTGCATCTGACCGAGAGATCCGCATTACTTTTAATGTAAAGTACATGAAAGTAATTTTTGTGTACGTAAATTAAATTTAATGTTCACGTACAATAACTTTAATGCACTTTAATGTAATTGTACATTTAATACACACAAATTTAATGTACGTGTACATTTTAATTTAATGTACACAATAAGTTAATTTAACAGTCCTACATTAAATCTACATTGATTTTAATTTAAGCATTAAATTTAATACATAAACATTAATATCCCTTTAATTTACAAAGTGCATTAAAATTCATGCGGAGTCGTACATTAAATTTTCATTAAATGTTCATTAAATTTTACATTAAATTTAATTTAATGTAATTTCTGGCTGTAGGCTCGAGACCCGACGGTGGCAGGATTTTCGACACTAGCTAGGAGTTCAGCCGCTGTCTGGAGGAGAATTCTAGCGGCCGGCTGTTCTAATCGGTAGATTTCTGTGACGGCAACAAATAAAATTATGGCAATTTTTGACGATAAAAAACATGTTACCAAGTTGTACCGTTCAATAGAAAATAGATTTCGTAATGATAAGAAGTATTATACATTGAGAGAAGACCGTCAGATGTTATAAAATGGTGATGAAGAGAATCTCTATTTATTTATGAAATAAACGGAAACCAGTAATTTTAAAATGAAGCACGGACAACGTCATTAATTGGGAACATTTTGTGGAAATTGTGACAGTACCGCGAGCTTTATTGAGTGAGATTAACGTAAATAATAGTAGAAAAACGAAAGAATATTGTAATGAACAAGTCGTCTTTTGCTTTTCAAACAACGCGGTCAGAGGATATAACTTCTTCAGACGGAGTTCAACCAGGTTGCGAGACGGATCGGTGGTTAAGCCGTGGATGATGGAAGTGTGTCGGAATTCGAATGTTGGAATGCAGAGGAAAATGGAGGATATTTTTGTTTACAATTAGTGTGGATTAGTAATACGGATGGTTGAGATCGCGAGATCGCAGAACTACAGCAAAGGGAAGTGCAAATAAATACTTATTATTTTATTATTTACATATTATGACAAGGTCAAGAATGTCATTTTATTTTAAGGTATTGATAGAATATGGCCATGCAAGAAATTATTCAGGATTCAATTAATTGTTGTTTTAATAGATTGACAAAGTGCACTTACTACATGATGAGAATTTTGATTGGTGAATGCAAAGAAAATTAATGGTAAATATTATTGTTAGGACATTGTGAAAACGGTTTTTATATGTATTGGTGTCTGTTGTTATTTGTTAAATTGAAGAGTTACAAGGAGCGAGAAGATTCTCGCCAAAATTTTAGAAAAAAAGAAAATACGGAATAAATTCAGAAACAAGTTATTTTGTTTCAATTAGAAAACTTATGAGTTATTATTTCCGACGGAATTATCCCAGCAAAACACGGAATAAATTTGAATTCATATCTCTTCTCAAAGCAGTAATATTATTATTTTCGATTTCCTGTGTAGGATCGATTCGCGTACCCACGACTTCAAAGAAATTTGTTTGAATGGTCCTTCGCAACCCATGGGTAAATAATTACATACGGGTTTATTTATTGTGTAATTTCAGGAAGGGATATATATATATATATATATATATATATATATATATATATATATATATATAGGTAACTACTATTGTATGTTTATCTTTTTTCTTACGATCTTCCTTTCTACACTGCTGTTTCCCTTGACCTCACGTGCTGACTATATTTTAAGTTCAAAACTTTGTAAATGTTATGGTCGCATGCACTCATTCTGTAAGTAACTTCGGATATGCAGATAATTTTTCAAATTTGCATCTTTCATTTACATAACTTTCCTTGTAGAGGTCGTACATCTTCGTGATATATAAGAAATAGTCGAGGTACTTCTTGCTAGTACTAGCCCTACATTAGTGACTCTGTTTTAGGAAATATTTCATGTGTGTCCTCTCTCCGGCTTTCAAGTCTTCAAGTATTTTGTTCTTAGTGTCGCTACTTCGAATATCCAACGTTTTGAAAATTCATGTTACTTTAACTTTGAATAAATGCACATTATATATCATCTTCTGAATCCTAGCAGGTATATATACAATAATTTATATATTTGCAACATAGATCTTGTGAACGAAAGTTTATTCTTTCGAGTGTTTAGTCTGACTTTTTACACCGAGCTGATGTCCTCAGTGCATAGCTGGCCTTTTCAAATGACCTTTCAGTTTATAAAATGAAATAAAGAAGCTTTGGTGCTCTTCTGGACTTTCCATGTGCATTTATGATGACAAAAATGTCCACAATTTGCAATTTGGTTAAGTTCTGTATAGTCAACCCAGTAATTTGTATGTTCTAAACTTGTTTGATGTTTCTTTGGTACTGGAACTTTTCCCAATCCTTCTCACTAAGTTTTCTTTTCTTGGTGTGCTTTGGTCTTTCTTTGATAGGAGATTTTTCCTTTTCTGTCTCTGAGCTTGAATATGGAAGTAACTTTATGACATTCTCTTCCACACTACCAATGTAATCTCAAAATAATAAAAAAATCTCAGGGTCATCATTCGTATTTCGAAAAATGCCGCAACATTAGTTAATATAAAAAGTGAATTAATGTATAGGTAGTTGGAATATGCAACTTATCCTAGATAAAAAATAGACTTTCTGATGATTAAAAAAATGTAATATATAATATAAAAGAAATATCATTGCAATGGAATTAACTTCCAGTTATAATCCGAATGGAAATGAAATAATCGTAACACGGACTGTAAATTGGATTTATATGCCACCAGTGATTCAACATTATATCGACATGTGAAATGGAGTACAAGTTGTTAATTTCGCGTAACATATAAATTCGTAGTTACTAAGATATTCATTCAGGCATCCTAAGGAATTCCCCAAAGCTTAGTTTAGGGAAACTATTACAAATTCTGCCTGATTATTAATTACAACTGATGCTGAGTAAATAGTAGTA
Source organism: Teleogryllus occipitalis (assembly GCA_011170035.1). Classification (NCBI taxonomy): domain Eukaryota; kingdom Metazoa; phylum Arthropoda; class Insecta; order Orthoptera; family Gryllidae; genus Teleogryllus; species Teleogryllus occipitalis. Next base: position 15,042 of record BLKR01004233.1, on the reverse strand, counting down.
AATTTTTAAACTAAATTGCATTATAGTTTGCAATAACAAGTTTCCTGAGGATTTCGTCTTCTTCAATGCTGCTTGCCGAATTCAGGACCAGAATTCTCAAATAGACCGTCTTTAATTTCACTTTTACCCAACATTGCACTTAAATTTGCACATCAAAAGATCTTTTAATAGCTGAACACTGTGCGAGAATCTTCTAAACTTGGTAGCCAACTAGACAAAGTCCACAAACATGTAAACACATATGATTTTTGTGGTGAAGCAGATAGAACCATTTTTCACCAACTTGAACATACCTTTTGCAAATAGTACCATTTTACTTTATCTGTATCTCAGAAACTAAGCTGCGTAAATCAATGCAACTTAGAGATTACGTAAGTTTCATTTCTACAATTACAAATACTGCAAAAAGTAATTTTGGAAAAAAATGTTAGAACTTTTTTTACTTTAAGGTCGCGAAAAAACAAATCATGATAACCCATACGATCTCATAAGTAGAACAATCATATCTAAAGCCTTTTACTACAGTGTTACACGCTATAATCCATTTCCAGTCTGACCAGTTTTAAACCGGCTACGAGAACGAATGCAGTTAAGAGTGTGGATCTGAAGAACAGACCGGGAAATTCTAGTCTCGGCGGGACGCGTATTTTTAGCATAAATTAAAAAGCTGGATCCTCAGCAGGAACTTTTTAACTTAATATTATCATTTTGGAAAAAAATCACTTTGAAACTATAATCTTGCATATATTTAGAAAACTCGGAGGTATATTCAGGAAAGAGGTCATTTTTAAAGCCTTGAAAGCGAATAAACCCTCAAGAACTGCATACGCTATTTATTGCTGTGTTTAGAAGGAAATTTTAGATCGATTGAGATCAAACACTAAAAATATTTTTGATTTAAAGTGATCTTACCTTTCCGTCGAAAAAATAAGGATGTATTCGTACAAGCGTGACTGGTATAAATTCCTTATATATTCGTTTGGTGGAACTAATCACAGAGCTCCGACGACGATCCGGAGCCAATGCACTATCCGCGGCCGTAAAAGTATTTTGTAATAAATACAACTTTAATTGAATTTTTGAATTGCAGATAAGCATGTGTAAGAACACGCTTCAAACAAGTAGGGAGCCCTATGCACAACATCTACTATACGTCTATCTGTGAGTAGAACATGCTATGACCATGTGAGTAAATATGTAGGGCTGTATACGAGGGCTGTATGCGAGGGAATACGTAGAACACCCCCTACACGTAAATCTGTGAGTAGATCATGTCGTGACCGTGTAGAGGTTTCTATTAGGAACATGCGGAGGAATACGTATAATACCCACTCTACGTCTGTGAGTAGAACATGCTGTAACCATGTGAGGAAACATGTAGGGGTTCCTATGAGGAACATGCGGGAAACTCGTTGGCAGACCACCAGCAAGGCACCGCCCCAGCCGTGAAAAGCTCTAAGCTCCCGACCGACCTTCCGGCATATGTGGTAGTGTAGTGAATATATGTGTGTGTGTGTGTGTGTGTAAGTAAGTAAGTAAGTAAGTAAGTAAGTAAGTAAGTAAGTAAGTAAGTAAGTAAGTAAGTAAGTAAGAGGTGGATAAATGACAAGAGGAAGAAAAGATCGCGCGCGGTCCATAGCCCATTTGTTAGGGTACTGCTCCGGCATTCGCATTCTGATATTTGGAGCAAGCATGAAAACTACCGATCAGAGTAGCCAGCCGCTAGATTTCTTTTCCAGACGGTGACTGAATTCGACCTAGAGATGATGCTATACTTTGATTTATTTAACGTGGTGCCTCAAGGTCACGAGGTGGAAGGAGAGGGGGGCATTGTCATCCAATCAGTATCTTCAATCCAAAAGTTTAAATCGTAACGACGCTCTCGATTGGATGACAGTGTCCGCATGTTCGTCCAGATTGTGGCCTTTAGGCGCCACGTTAAATAAATCGGAGTATAGTGTCGGAAATTCTTCTGCCATCGGGGCATTTTTTCCTCGTTATTCGCCAGGTTTTCATTTGATTTTGTGTCGAGTTAATAACCAAGATTAAGGTAAATTCATGTTTCTTCTCAATTTAGGAATTTTCGTTCAATCATGGATGTGTTCAAGGTGATAGGTTTTGCTTTATTTTGAAAGTATATTTTGGTATTTGAATAATTTCTAGCTTTTTATGTATGTTATATGGTATATCCCCCATGCACGAAATGACCAGGGGGACAATATGAGTTTTTTGGAGATGCTATAGTGCCTTGACTTCTCTTGCCACTTCTGTGCACCTTGTTATTTTTTCTGCATTTGCTGTTCGTTGAATTGTGTTGTCAATAAGGTAGCCAGTGTTTTGTCGTTTGTCTACGAAATTATCTTGTCTAATATGATGAATAGTTTTATCTGTGATTATTATTATTATTATTATTATTATTATTATTATATAAAAGAATACGCTCTTTTTGGCCAAGTAATTCTCAGAATGTTTTTGTATTAAAAGTGAATCATGCATGGTTGATTTATTTCATTTCTCGTGCTTCCGACATCGTCTTATTTTTATGTAATGGTACCAATTTCACTTGCCGTTTACATCCTGTCTTCAGAGATTCCTACAACCTCGAAGATCCAGGCAGGTTAATTTGCTCGATTTTTTATAGAATTGGAAACGCATTCCGGCCGTTTGAGCATCAGCTTTCCCTGACTCCGCCTCTGCTGGTCCGGTGCAGGTTGGCGACACACACAGCGGCTTTGAATGCTTCTGCGCGTGGGAGAACAACGAGTGTTTGCAACACAGTTTAGGCAAAATATTATTTAACAATTATGTGTGTTCCGGACATACCGTTGAAGTAGTATTTAGTTAAATCGAAATGTTTCGTAAAGAATTTTATTTATAGATTCCAATGTACAGTACGGTGGTATAGGGAAGAAGAAATTAAAGCACGATTTAGACATCTTCCTTTTTGTAATACTACCGGGAGAGGTGGCTCAGGGCATCAACTGATGTTATTGCAGTGCCTCTGACCGGAAGGTCATAGGTTCGAGTCCCGACGGTGGCAGGATTTTCGACACTAGCTGCATAGCTGGGTCGAGTCCTGTCGTTGTCTGGAAAAGAATTCTAGCTCTGATCAGTAGTTTTCCGTGGTTTCTCCGATCAACACCAGGCGAATGCCGGAGTAGCACCCTAACAAACGGACCACGAACCACGCGCGATCTTTCCTTCCTCTTCCTTGCCCTATCCTCACCCTTTACTTACACAGACTAACACTAACATGGACTACTCTGCCTCACATGGTGGAAGACCGGTCGGTAGATTAGAACTAGTCCTGGCAGGGATGGTGCCCGGCTGGTGGGAGATGCCTGGTTGCGGAATATCCCGCTAGCCAACGGTAGGTTGGCGCTGAGTCTTGCCATCCAGCGGGGAACGATAACTGCCATTTTGCGCTATAAAACATGTACTACATTTACGAGAATAATGTCCTGTAAAGTTGACGCGCCCGGAATCACTAGCAACTAAGAAACCATTTAGTAAAACTGTACTGTTATGTGGACATAACGCAACGAAACAGGAACGCAAATCCCCTGTTAACGGTCGGCAACCATTAACCATTTTACAGTATGCCGACCTTTAAATACAATGAAAACAAATGAGTTGTAGTTAATGATGGCTGGTAAATACGTAATAAAAAGGTATTTCTTATTTATAAAACTTTTGGTTTAAGATAGTAGTATAACAAAAATTAACTGAACGATGCACGGCCAATATCGGAGATAATTGGCTAATTCCTAATTCCTAATTCCTCTTCATCAGCATAATGACTTTAATCACTACTAGCTGAAGTACCCGGCGTTGCTCGGGTATTTATTACAATAAATTATTTTACATTAAGAGGAATTCAATCTGTTCATACCCTGCGGCGGGACCTACCTCTATCTCTTCCATTGAATCCCTTCTCCGCCCTACTCCTTGCCAAGCTCTGCCCGGCCACGCCACGATAGCTGTCTTCTCTTGACGCTCATTTGAAAATTTCCGGATTACCTTGCTCACTTTTCCACAAATAATTACCTATTTCTTATTTGAAGTTCCAGCTTCTAAATATTCACTTTATAACTAAAAGCAATTAACAAATCTAAACTACAAAATAAAATACTTGTAAACTCACATATATAATTTTTGTGGAGTTTTATATAATATTTCAACACTATCAATAAATTGTTACGTAAAACTTATCCTATTTTTATATTTTGTCTTCTATTGTATTCATAAAGAAAGTTTTGAAATTGATCTGTCAACTCGTGACCTTGAAGGAACTTACTATTTTAAGCTGAGTATAACATGCAGAAGTTCATGCACGGGTACGGTAGTTGGTAGATCCGGAGTAATAGTTATAGATGTCATAACGTAATTGATGAATCTTAATCGTAAAATAAATGAAAACTCTTTTATCTATTCTGAAATATAATTACCAGCTTTTATAATTCTGAAGACGACAAAAGTATATATGTTTAATGTCCTATGTGCTAGTAACATGTAGTATAAAACTTCTTTGATCAGGTAAATCAATTCATCATGCGACTGATATATTAGAAAAATAATTATCCACCAACGTTACATTATGTGTAAATAATAAATTGACAATGCACAGAGCCACATAACAAAACAATATTAGCATCATTATTTTATCTCAAAAGATAGAGATTATGGATCCTAAAATATGAATAATAGAAACCAAGGACTCCCAAATACTATTTGCTTAGACAAAAGTATTTTTAGACAAATTGATTTTTGCTTATTTTTGTTTTGAAAAATATGAATGAACTAATTCATTGGGAGCAATTTATATGCAAAAGAACTTTACAGATTAGTCTTAATATGTAAATGATCATTCCTAAATTACATACCACTGCACAGAAATCCATCACATATTGAAGAAAAAATTTTACTGGGTTTACAAAAACATAAATTACTTTCCATTTTTCCAATTGGTAGAGGAGAGCTGAATAACAGCAACAAAGAAGTCCCAGATTTTTTTATTTGCTTGGACAAAATATTTTTAGATAAATTAATTTTTTACAATTATTTATTGAAAAATATATATGAATTCATTCATTAGGAGCAAGTGACATGCAAAACAGCTGCACAGATTAGTCTTAATATTGTAATGATCATTGCTTAATTACCAACCACTGCACTAAACTTCTTCACATACAGAAGAAAAACGTTCAACTGCAATTAATATGACAAACAACTGTACAGATTAATCTTAATATGTAAATGATCATTCCTAAATTACACACCACTGTTCAAATATTAAAGAAAAATATTTACTGGATGGAGTGAAAACATATACACATTTTCCTTTTTACCATTTTGAACCTAAGAACTGTGTAAATAATCAAATTGAGAGTCCTAATGAACAGCTGCCCTACTACTTAGAGAATTATCCTTTTTTCTTCCCTTCATGCAGTATTATTTTCTATGGGGCGAGTGAGTACTTCAGCAAGTCGATCTTCCCTCTGAGTAGCCGATTCAAAGTTTTAGTAGTACTCTTGGCATTTTGTTTTGACAATTGTGACACTCGTTTCGTCAAACAATTCGGTTCTCACAAATATCTGTAAAATAAGACGTTGTTTAGGTTGTAAACGATATCTATATATTGTACATTGTACATTACTGTATATTCTGTACTGTATATTATTGTACTTTTTATTCTCTCAACCTACCCCAATTATTAAACACTTTCAAACTCACAATGATTTTTTTCCCACTTAGTATATAACATGGACAAAGAGCAATACATGAACATTGACATTATTTACCACTTCAGTTACGGCTTTCTTTCAAATATTCACACAGGGACATTACATAACCTTATTCAAACTCCAATGAATTTCGCAATAATTCTGGACATTGATGAAATCAGTAGTAGATCTCAGACGTCATCCTCTGGTGGCGCACAGCTAAACTATTCACATTGATGCACTCTTGAATCTGTGATGTAAGGCTAGGCGACAAATGTCCAGAAAAGTAATTATTTTGAAAATATATTACCGTTTATGTTTGTAAATCATAGCCTATAGTACTCCAAGCCTTTAAAGGATGCTAGCACAAAAGTTTCATCAGCATTGGTTCAGTAGATTCAGAGATTACCGCGCTGGAAGACAACGCACTTCTGTCTTTATATATTAGTATAGAGTATAGATATAGATTTCGTAATTCGGTTCTGTTATATCGACTTAACGCAACCAGAGAAAACGAAGCCAAAGGATGGCGTCAGTTAAATAATTCATCACTCACCGTCCGTTAAGGACAATCCAATGAAAAGGATTGTAGCTGAAGATGGCAGAAGAGTACTTGTACTCGAAAAAAAAGGCAATTCTAAATAACATATCCTTTCTTATAAGAAGTTAGTATTACGAAAAATATTCAACTACTATATCGATTTTAATAGGTATTTGCTTCCCATCGGTCTATTATCAGTTTAATAATGAGTTTAAAGTTTTCCTCTTGGTCCCATCTCGATCAGGTTTTTCGTCTAGTTTCCCTGATCCATTGAGCAAATGCTGAGATGGCCCCTTGTTTTGCTTCTGGACATAAATGTAACTTCATTTTCTGTGCACGTCTTCTAGAATTCAGTGGGAAATACAATTATTCAAATTATCGTTGCCATGTTGTCGCGGCAGGAAGTAATAAGAGCCAAAATTTATTGCTTATTTATCCTTGAAAATAGATTTTATTACATGGGAGTTTTTTTTGTTTTTTCTCCCTTTCAAAATTCAAAATTTATTGCTTATTTATCCTTGAAAATAGATTTTATTACATGGGAGTTTTTTTTGTTTGTTTTTTCTCCTCCCTTTCAAAATTCAAAATTTAAGTAGTATATGACTTAGTGTAGGGATCACAGAATTTTGAAAATGTGCACACAATTCACTTTTTCCCATAGCACGTCATACGCAGTTTTTAACTGTTTTTTGACGTAAAATAAATAAATAAATAAACAAAAGGCTTTGAAAGTGTCTTATCTCCCAAAGGCGTTAACCGAAACAAACTGCTATGGATTGGAGTGAAGGCTCGACAAAATCATGAGCTTCAAAATTAATCCATTCCTTCTTGACTATTCGATGAACTTGTATTTATCTTCCCTGCTTCTAAATAAAAACACAATGCTACTAAAAGTTATGTTTGTTGACAGGAAAACGACATTCACAAACTGTACCTCCCAGTCGTGTTGCAATCGTGCAATCTTACAAGAAGCCATAATGTCAACTACCGGAGTCACGAGCCTTTCTTCATTTTTTATCAATTGCATTACAAACATTTGTAAAAAATGAAATATTACATACTACACGAAGTAAGTAGTTTTATCACTTGTATGAATAGTCATATTTCCTTGATAAACACGTGGCTATCAAATTAATGTGGGTATTCTAACATAACGATCGCGCGTAGCAATTACCAACACTTTTCTCTCCTTTTCATAAAATCTAGAGCTATGTAGTTTGAATCCTTTCGACTAGCCTTTGCGGGCGTCTAATATAACCTGGTGTTATGTATATGCCACACTCGGAAGACGAGCGACAGAGAGAAATAGCAAGTAGCAATTAAATTTTAGTAAACGTATTTTTAGTAAACAAACCGCAAAAACCCTTACGCCTTTCAATTAAAGCACAAGCCATTTATTAGAGAAATTAAAATTGAATATCTTTCAGGACCGAAGGACTATTGCTGATATATTTCTTTTTAAAATTATCAATGATATTGATGAGTGTGATCAAATTAACGAAATTACATTCAATATTCCTTCTTAACCTTTGCGTCAATCTAATATGTTTACCGGAACATTATTAAAACATTTATACGAGATAACGATACAATGCACAGACTCCTGGGAGTGGGGAATACATTTGGAATGAAAATAGATTAATTTGGCGACCCACTCGCAACATTCAAGTCCAAATTTCATAGTTTAAACTTAAATGGCTAATGCATGCATGGCTGATACCTTTTAAATATTTTTACTGCGAAAATTGTGCTATTCTCTCTTTTTTTACTAAGTATTATGTAATAGTTTTTTTTGTGTGTGTCTGTTATTTTTATTAGTCTTATTTCTCATTTGTTTCTTAGTGTTAACTGTTAGTTAGTTTCTCATTTGTATTAATCAAGTGTGTGTTCATACGTCTTACTGTTTACTGTTTATTTCTCAGTTGTGTCCTACTGTTAAAAAACTCGTTACATTCTAGTTTTTTAATTCTTCAATATTACGTAATGATTTGCTTACATGTCTTTTTGATATTTTGTGTCCTTGCATTTTGTAGCTTTAGTGATTAATACTTGAAACTTGTACATTTTTCTTTAAATGTTGAAAGCAGCCTCTGGGATGTCTGATGGGCAGCGTACTAACTTCCCGTGCTGTGGTCCCAGGTTCGATTCCCGGTCGCGACAGAAACTGAGTTGTAGCTTTCCTTTAAAATCGTCCCAGTTTCTGTTGTTGTGTGACGAAAAAAAGCTTAAGCAGACGGATCTTGCTAGTTACGGTGAAGAGAATACGTCATATTCACCTCATGTCGCTCTTACCCCCAAGCATGGGAATTTAACTAGGCCCAGGCAAGGGGGACACCGGTAGTTGGTAACATCATGAAATCGGACAACCCAACAAATAACGCCAAATACATACAATATTGAAAGCTTTTATGTATCAATTTTCTCTTGTAGAGGTACTACAGTTTTAAGAATAAATAAATAAAATGTAAAATTATAGAATACTATTTACTGTTGTGTTCATTAACACTCTTTACTTCAATTGTTTATATCATCTTGACCAGGAAAATTAAAAATTAAAATAAATTGAGTGTGATCAATGTGATCAAACGCTTTTAATATTAAATTGTTTCTCCACATTATTTTATCTTCAAAAGAATTAAGGAAGGTCTGAGAGCAGTTGGGTGTGTATTGTGAAGTGAAAAAGGAAGCCATTGTATCTCTATACACCCTTTGGAGAAATATAGCAGCAATTACAGTGGAAAAGTGAATCGCTTTTCCTGAAAAGTCTTACTTGGAGAACTTCTAGATTTGACAGCGTTTGTTCGTGTCAAGTGTTCGAAACCACTCCGTGCAGATAAGTACCTAAGACTTCCAACTGAAGCGAGATCTCGGTCCGCTCTCCTCTAGCACTGGATCTTGCCGGGAGCCCGGCTTTAAACCGGTTTGAGATTTAAAAAATGACATCCTCCAAAATACCCGTACCAGCATGTCGCATTTGTCCTCCTTTGCGGAGAAAACGATTTGCAGCGCGATAGGAAATGAAGGATGAGACGGGAATGAGATGAACACAGGAAATATTGTGTAGAAATTTGATATCTCGAATCTGAAACACGAAAGGAGCAGTTTAAATAATCAAATAAATCGACGATAAAGAATTCAAAAACACGTGTTCCACTCGTAAAGGCAGACTCTTTTATCAGTCCGAAAACCTGATTCCTGATTCAGGTTATTCGAACTTTCGGTTTTTTCAAGCTTCTCTAGATTATGTATTTGCGAATTAATCCGGATTAGGTTATTCAAACTTTCGGTTATTTTCAAGCTTCTTTAGATTACGTATTGTGAATTAATTGTTTTTTGACTCGTATTGGATGAGCGGTTTTACGATTCAGCATACTTAAGTGTACTTGACTAGATAATCTATATCTCATAAAATTATTGAATATTGGAGTTTCCTTAACGCTAGTTACTGAGCTTGTACGAGTTGTGTCGTGTCCAGTGACATAGGGTCACACAAAAAATCGAGTAGATATCAGCAAGTGGACAGGAATTTCTTGAAAGTTTCTCCCATGGAAGATCTGAAACGTTATAAATATTAGTCAGATGAATAATTCAAAAAGTCAATCACAAAGTACAAAAAGGACAATAAGCCGCAGTAAAGAATTAAAGATTATTAAATCTACCTCAGAAAAAGGCAGGGAAGAAATGGATACGAGTGGCCCAAGCCAGACAAAGGTGAAAAGAGAAATGCATAAGCGAGAGTTAAATTAGCAACTAGAATCAGAAGTAGCGCATCTGATGTGATTGATTGATTGATTGGTTTTTCGTGTTTCCGGGCGCGTCAACTGCTTCGGTCGTTAGTCCCGTTAGTGTAGTGTATGTTTTTTCTCTCGTGAGATGGGGGTGAGCTTCCCCCGCTGGATGGCGAGATCCGGCGCCGACCTACCGTCGACTAGTGGGGTTTCACCCGCACCAGGACTCTCTTACCAGTGGGGCACCGCCCCAGTCGGGACAAGCTCTAAACTCCCGACAGGTCTCCCGGAATACCTCGGGCGCAAAAGATATGTTCACTGCATCAATGGAAGTCATGTGCTTAACTTTCATCCCTTCGCGCGGGTAACAGATTGCTGCCCTTCATTAATACTGGCGGATGTTTTAGTCACTTAGAGCTGCAACTAACTATATTCCTTAACATCTCATCGCATAGACAGATCGTTTCGATTTTTTCCTGATATTCCTTCCGTATCAGTTCATTTTACAATCTCGTCTTACTACATACGTACGTAGTATAGAGGGTTTTTGTGGGCTCCTGGTATTGAAAAATTTGATAGATCTTGTTCCTATATAGAATAAATGACATTCTCTAACACATTTTTTAGTCAGAATCCAGGTTTTGTGGGTCCTTGGTACGGACAAATTGATTTATAACAAAAAGTCTGGCTGTCTGTGATCAACGCAAGCCTCCTTAAGATTTATAAGATAAGTTAAATTTTCTATTTTTGAAAAATCCAGTAATAACTAGCTCTTGTCTGTCATTTTGAAAATTATTACTTTCTCCTTTCACGGAGGGCTTTGAAGTGAAGGTAACCAGACGTCCCTCTTTCCTTGTCAGTCCACAGATATTCCAATTCGTTCCCTTTCAAATCAGACAGGCAATTTCGTTCTCGGATTGTTTGCGAATTTCATTTAATATTTCTGAATATGTCAGGTAGAATTGTTAGACAACTCTTGACCCTTTGCCTTCGCACGGCGTGTCTGAGATGACCTCTTGATTTGATTTCCCCGCTCGTGTGCCTGCAGGAAGCGTGTTGTCCTACACTTTCGGAGGGTTTGCGCGCTTCGCACTTCTGTCAGCTCGGCCATTGTTTCGTGGTCTTACGAGCAGACGCGTTACATTTTATTCAACTGGCATTGTATTTGAAACAGTATTGAACTCGTTCATTATTATGTTCGCTGTAACTTTACAATGAACTAAATATTCGAATTCGAAATATTCGAAGAAATATGAACAAATTTAAAAAAATATAATATTCGTTCTTTAATTTTGAAAATTACGTTCCAGATTGCCCTACTTTAGTAGTTAAAATTATTGACTATAATTCCGCAAATAAACATCTCATTGCAATGCCAGAAAACAATTGTTTTATTTTTAAACCAAAGAATAATGCTTACAGAAATTATTTTTTACATTTTATGTATATCTACGTCCTTCAAACTATCCATTTTGCACTTAGTTGCAGATCCTAATAGTAGTACCACACTGTAGTGACAAACAAGAAACACTGCCTAAGAGAACGACAAGAATGAATGTGGAAAATATTTTCGATCAGATGGCGGTCGTATGTGTTCCGACAGACCAACAATTTTCGACTCTGAACGCTGTCTCATTGTTGGATGGAGATCTTATTTAGAAATATGAACGAAAATGTGAGAAATGCAAAATGTAAAAAAACAATTGTTCTTCATGAACCACAGCTGGAACGTAAATGATTAAAAGTGAGTAACCATACTCAGCAGAAATAAAATTACAGGGCCTGTCAATGCTGCCTTTATAATTTCCAAAGCTGTACTTACAATTCTCTACTAGCCCTTATTTCCAGCAAGAACAATTTAGAAATGTTAAATTCACCTAAACATTTTCCTACATTGACAAGAAATTATACCGTTAATGAAGTTACACTGAGTAACGGTGTTCATAATTGGGTTTATTAACTACCTGTTTAGATGATGTATGTATAAAGTTGCATAATATATAGGTCTAATATTAATTTTAATCAATTAGTTTATTTTATTAGAGAAATAGTCTTAGTAAATGGCAATGGGGCTTTGGAAATTCTCAGATAAATTCATTTACCGCTTCTTAATTAGTGAAAGTACCTACAATTTTCAAAGCACTCGTGGCGTTGTCTATGATACGTAATATATTGAAGCAACTACCTACATATACGAGTAAATCACGAGTCAGTTTTGTTGTTCAACAAGCTAAATAGCGTCCCCGGAATCACTGAAAAGTTCGTAGTATTATTTGCGCACATTTTCATGAGCCCCGGAATACCTACCCCCACTTCTTGCCACCATTAGTTGACTTAAGATTAAATGTTAAGAAGTGCGTTGTAAACAAAATATAATAACCAAAAATGTTCGCTCCCGTGTAATAGGAATTATTTTGCATCGAAAACCGGACTACAAAAAGTTAAAATCAAATTCATTTTGTGAAAATAACCACACTCCCCATTCCTCTCGCAACCAGCGACGCGAGGGCCCAAGAAAACTTGCGTGGCTAATAACGCCCTCGTTGCTTCGGCGGTAGTCACGGCCCTCTTTGCAGCGTCAAGACAAATGGCGCGGCTGGACGATAAGACAGTTTCCGGAACCGGAAGTGCGGCCCAAGCGCTCGCTGTTGGGTGGCCGCGGCGGCGGAGGCGTAGTTTATGAACCGCGCACCTGCGAAATGTCGCTTGGAAGCGGCGGCCGCGACGCCTCAAAGAGGAGCCTTCCACCGCGCAATTTACGAGTTTGGGAATCGCCCCTCGCCACTTTCTCCGCCCCGCCCCCTCCCGCCCCGCCCCCGCGCGACAAGAGGATCAGAGGTATCCGCGTGCCCCCGGCGGTCGCTTCGTCACCACTACGGCACTTCGTTATCACTAAGGCACTCCGTCACCACTACGGCACTTCGTTATCACTAAGACACTCCGTCACCACTACGGCACTTTGTCATCACTACAGTTAGTCGTTATCACTAAGGCACTCCGTCATCACTACAGTACTTTGTCATCACTACAGCACTTCGTTATCACTACAGCTCTTCGTCATCATTACAGTTAGTTATCACTACAGCTCTTTGTCATCATTACAGTTAGTCGTTATCACTACTACAGCACTTCGTTATCACTAAAGCGCTTCGTGATCACTACAGCACTTCTTTATCACCACAGCCCGGAAGTTGAGACATTTCTTTTACCTGAAATAGGCAGCTAAAAGCATTTATTTTACCTAAAATAGGCATGCAAAAAGTTTTGACTGATTAATGCTTTGACGGTTCTGGTCATTACTACCGTAAGTGTAGTGCATGTTTTATCGCGGTAGGTGGCATTGATCTATCCAAAGCTGGCTGGCGAAGTGCTACGTTGCCTTGCGGGGATTTTCCCCATCCCCACCAGCTGGGCACCGCCCCAAGTAGGATAATCTCTAAGCTCTCGACCGGTCTCCCGGAAAGTGTGATAGTGTAGTGCATGTAAGCGGAAGTGTATATAAGTAAGGGGTGAAGATAGGACAAGGACAAGGAAGATAAGATCGCGCGCGGTCTGTAGCCCGTTTCTTAGGGTTCTGCTCCGGAATTCACCAGGCAAAAATGCACATATTTTTACTAAAATAGGCATCCAAAAAAGCATTTATTCTGGCTAAAGTAAAGGGTGTAAGAAAGGCCTATTAACAATGAGAAATCACCATTTAAGAAAGAATTATTGTAAAAATTAATCATTCAAATTATTGACATTTTTATTCTATCTATAAAATTCACCTTAAGCTATTTTGTGTAAGGAAATGGTCATTGCTTTGTAGTCTTGTTTGCACATGACCACCCGGTATAATGACTAGAGACCGGATTTTTATGTACATACATAATTTTTGTCTTTCTATTTACCGCTCTCAAAATTGTAACCTTGGCAAATCGTCGCTCTCCTACTGTTTTCAGTACATATTTATGTATATATTTTTACGTTTTACATTACGTATTTTTCCGGTCTCTAATGGTGACTATACTTGGGTGTTTCTGACGAGGCATCTGAGGGTAGTATCTCCTAGATGGAATATGGCACGGCTTTTCGTATCTTTCTCAGTCATGCTGCTGCAATCGCTTGATCTGCAGTACTTCTTGATACGGTAGCGATTATGTGACACCTTGCGGCAGGACTGAGAAAGACGCAAAAAGTCGTGTCATATTCCATCTTGAAGATAATACCCCCCGATGCCACGTTGTAAACACTCAAGAAAAGAATACTGTATGTTTTACTCCGACGCTGTCTCTACGGAATGCTCTTGTGGACTCCCTCTTGAATATTGAAATGGTATCAGAGAACTATAGTTTTCTAGAACGTTATATCATATGTGCTCTGTCCTCGAAAGAGATCGGAGGCCATACTCAAATGTAGGAAGGGATTTGTCGTGAGTGGACAAAACCAGACGGCATGAATGTAAAACATCAAAAATCTTCACTGGTGTCATCTTCCTTTCTCATTTAGTTTTTTAACACTACTTGACCCTGGAGCCTCCACAGAAAGACAAAACATGACCATGCTCTTGAGTTGTCCATGTTTGCAGGTATGTTTCCAGCTTGATAGAGATCGATGTTCGGAGAAAACAACGAAAGTAATGATAAGAAAAGAAAAGGACGAAAATAAGACAAAATACCAAAAATTGGCTGCATAAGCTAAAATTGGCTAAAATAGGCACACAAAAATGCAAAAGGAAAATCTATTAAAGCAACTCTAGAAGCACAGTTATGTGATGAAGATTGTTAAAAGTCATCAAATCGTAAATATAAGAAAAGGTATTGTGCCAAACTTCCTGGCTCTAGTTATCCCCCTCGTTGACGCAAAAGGAAAATACTAGTGGCCTGCAGCAGGAAAAGTGCTGGTAAACGAAACCACAAGAAATGGTTTTCCAAGGCGCAGCTCGCACAAGAACAAATAAAACACTGTCGTACATCACTGCAATAAATTAAATATTATTTGTGGCATTTTGTTGTTTCTTGTTGTGTGGCATTATAAAAAGCCGTTTCCGTTGCGAGAAACAGTTCTTAAA
>BLKR01004232.1:0-115246 GCA_011170035.1 Teleogryllus occipitalis | reverse complement strand
GTTTTTTAATAAGTATGTCGTTTTATAAAATTATTTATTTCGTAAACAGCAGGAGTAATAAATTTCTAATTATTTTTTAATTGCAGTGTGATACGTCTGTTAATTGTGTGTGTTTGGTTTAATGCGATTGTGCTCGTTGGTTCTCTCTATTTTTGAATTTGAATCTCTTGCATGTTTTGACCATTGCGATTGAGTTTATACAATATTTCATAAATGCGTTTCTAAATTCATAATTTGTTACTAGGTGTTAGATAACAGAACATAATGTCTAATTTTCTACAGGATAGGTTTCATTTTCTTGTGGCTCACTTTACTCTAAAATTACTTCACGAATACCGTGCGTTTTTGCGTCAGTATGTCGTTTTTATAATTATTTATTTCGTAAACAACAGGAGTAATAAGATTATAATTAGTTTTAAATAGCAGTGTGAAACGTCTGTTAATTGTGTGTTTGGGTTAATGCGATTGTGCTCGTTGGTTCTCTTTATTTTTTAATTTGAATCTCTTGCATGTTTTGACCATTACGATGGAGTTTATACAATATTTATTTCATGACATTGCACGTTTATATTTTTTCCCAGGATTCAAAAACCAAAACCAAATGTCTAATTTTTTACTGCATGGGTTTTATTTGCTTGTGCGTTGCTATGCTCTATAAATTACTTCATGTATATCGTGCGTTTTTTGATAATTATGTCGTTTTATAAAATCATTTATTTCGTAAACAGCAGGAGTAATAAATTTCCAATTAGTTTTAAATAGCAGTGTGATACGTGTGTTAATTGTGTGTTTGGTTTAATGTGATTGTGCTCGTTGGTTCTCTCTATTTTTTAATTTGAATCTCTTGCATGTTTTGACCATTATGATTGAGTTTATACAATATTTCATAAATGCGTTTCTACGTTCATAAGTTGTTACTAGGTGTTAGATAACAGAACATAATGTCTAATTTTCTAGAGGATAGGTTTCATTTGCTTGTGGCTCACTTTACTCTAAAATTACTTCACGAATACCGTGCGTTTTTGCGTAAGTATGTCGTTTTTATAGTTATTTATTTTGTAAACAACAGGAGTAATAAATTTAAAATTAGTTTTAAATAGCAGTGGGAAACGTCTGTTAATTGTGTGTTTGGGTTAATGCGATTGTGCTCGTTGGTTCTCTCTATTTTTTAATTTGAATCTCTTGCATGTTTTGACCATTACGATGGAGTTTATACAATATTTATGTCATGAGATATCACGTTTATATTTTTTCCCAGGATTCAAAAACCAAAAGCATATGTCTAATTTTGTACTGAATAGGTTTTATTGGCTTGTGCGTGTCTATACTCTATAAATTACTTCATGTATATCCTGCGTTTTTTGATAAGTATGTCGTTTTATAAAATTATTTATTTCGTAAACAGCAGGAGTAATAAATTTCCAATTAGTTTTAAATAGCAGTGTGATACGTGTGTTAATTGTGTGTTTGGTTTAATGCGATTGTGCTCGTTGGTTCTCTCTATTTTTGAATTTGAATCTCTTGCATGTTTTGACCATTATGATTGAGTTTTTACAATATTTCATAAATGCGTTTCTACGTTCATAATTTGTTACTAGGTGTTAGATAACAGAACATAATCTCTAATTTTCTAGAGGATAGGTTTCATTTGCTTGTGGCTCACTTTACTCTAAAATTACTTCACGAATACCGTGCGTTTTTGCGTAAGTATGTCGTTTTTATAATTATTTATTTCGTAAACAACAGGAGTAATAAATTTATAATTAGTTTTAAATAATAGTGTGAAACGTCTGTTAATTGTGTGTTTGGGTTAATGCGATTGTGCTCGTTGGTTCTCTCTATTTTTGAATTTGAATCTCTTGCATGTTTTGACCATTACGATGGAGTTTATACAATATTTATTTCATGAGATTGCACGTTTATATTTTTTCCCAGGATTCAAAAACTAGAAGTAAATGTTTCATATTAACTGAATAGGTTTTATTTGCTTGTGCGTTACTATACTCTATAAATTACTTCATGTATATAATGCGTTTTTTGATAAGTATGTCGTTCTATAAAATTGTTTATTTCGTAAACAGAAGGAGTAATAAATTTCCAATTAGTTTTAAATAGCAGTGTGATACGTCTGTTATTTGTGTGTTTGGTTTAATGCGATTGTGCTCGTTGGTTCTCTTTATTTTTGAATTTGAATCTCTTGCATGTTTTGACCATTATGATTGAGTTTATACAATATTTCATAAATGCGTTTCTACGTTCATAATTTGTTACTAGGTGTTAGATAACAGAACATAATGTCTAATTTTCTACAGGATAGGTTTCATTTGCTTGTGGCTCACTTTACTCTAAAATTACTTCACGAATACCGTGCGTTTTTGCGTTAGTCGTTTTTATAATTATTTATTTCGTAAACAACAGGAGTAATAAATTTAAAATTAGTTTTAAATAGCAGTGGGAAACGTCTGTTAATTGTGTGTTTGGGTTAATGCGATTGTGCTCGTTGGTTCTCTCTATTTTTGAATTTGAATCTCTTGCATGTTTTTACCATTACGATGGAGTTTATACAATATTTATTTTATGAGATTGCACGTTTATATTTTTTCCCAGGATTCAAAAACTAGAAGTAAATGTTTAATATTAACTGAATAGGTTTTATTTGCTTGTGCGTTACTATACTCTATAAATTACTTCATGTATATCATGCGTTTTTGATAAGTATGTCGTTCTATAAAATTATTTATTTCGTAAACAGCAGGAGTAATAAATTTCCAATTAGTTTTAAATAGCAGTGTGATACGTGTGTTAATTGTGTGTTTGGTTTAATGCGATTGTGCTCGTTGGTTCTCTCTATTTTTTAATTTGAATCTCTTGCATGTTTTGACCATTACGATTGAGTTTATACAATATTTTATAAATGCGTTTCTACGTACATAATTTGTTACTAGGCGTTAGATAACAGAACATAATCTCTAATTTTCTACAGGATAGGTTTCATTTGTTTGTGGCTCACTTTACTCTAAAATTACTTCTCGAATACCGTGCGTTTTTGCGTAAGTATATCGTTTTTATAATTATTTATTTCGTAAACAACAGGAGTAATAAATTTCTAATTAGTTTTAAATAGCAGTGTGAAACGTCTGTTAATTGTGTGTTTGGGTTATTGCGATTGTGCTCGTTGGTTCTCTCTATTTTTGAATTCGTATCTCTTGCATGTTTTGACCATTACGATAGAGTTTATACAATATTTATGTCATGAGATTGCACGTTTATATTTTTTCCCAGGATTCAAAAACCAAAAGCAAATGTCTAATTCTGTACTGCATAGGTTTTATTTGCTTGTGCGTTGCTATACTCTATAAATTACTTCATGTATATCGTGCGTTTTTTGATAAGTATGTCGTTTTATAAAATATTTATTTCGTAAACAGCAGAAGTAATAAATTTCCAATTAGTTTTAAATAGCAGTGTGATACGTCTGTTAATTGTGTGTTTGGTTTAATGCGATTGTGCTCGTTGGTTCTCTCTACTTTTGAATTTGTATCTCTTGCATGTTTTGACCATTACGATTCAGTCTTTACAATATTTCTTTAAGCCGTTTTCACATTAAATTTTTTTTTGGTGTTAAAAATTAGAACTGAATGTATATTATTGATTGTAATTGTATTATGTAATTGGACTAAGTGTTTTAATGTCGTTGGGACTATTCCATAATATACGCCAATGTCGTGCGGGTTGCATAACTAATTGAGTTTGACAATTTTTTAATTTTTTTTCGTAAACCGCATGAGTAATAAATTTTATTTTAGAGTAATAAATTAGTAATAAATATGCTCTAAACATTCGTATTAGTTTTGATCGATTTAGCTCATTTTTTAATTTGGGTTGTGCTAGCGTGACTGTCACGCTAGCACAACCACCTTTATTTCAGAAACGGGAGGAGTAATAAATTTAATTTTTGGGTAATAAATTAGTAATAAATGAGTACTAAATATTCCACTTGGTTTGATTTGATTGTGCTATAGTGGTTGTGCTAGCTTGACATAGCCGTCAGTTCGGCTGATTTTACGATAAATAAAGGCAGAGATTTTCTTGTAAAGAATAGTCCAAACCAAACATTTTGTAGCTGAGTTTGCGTGAACAAAAGGAAGAAGACTCGATTACATCAGTAACATATCCAACAGCTTGAGTTGTTCATCTGCAGAGGTTTTGATCAAATTTTTTACGTACTTTTTCTTTGTTTTTAGGGCAATTTAAAACATTTTAAGAGAATTTTATTGATCATTTTTGGCAATGTTTTAGGTCATCAATATCCGCTCCTATTCATTACATTTCTCAATTTTCTTTTTACTATCTGTTTCATTTGGTAATATTGATCAAAATACCACACAAACAAACCAAGCAACTTTACTTTACATTTGGAATTTTTTAATATGATAATTTATTTCGTAGTGCTTCATAGTTCATCCACGCATCAGTTCTGCATATCTGTGTCATGTAGTAATCATATGATCCTGCCAGTGAAAACTAGTTTTCTTCCACATCCTGTTCTTCAACAAATAAATTAATAAACAGCGTTCGCCTGTTGCTCCTTGAAGCTTAACTCGGACGCGCGTTTTGAATTTCTTGTTACCTGAAACTTTTTAGTAACGAGCTGCGATGTTAGACAGTCATTAAATAATTACGCCATGAATTCTTCTGTAGCTTGAAGCGTACGTGTCATGGAAGTTTCATAAATTGCTTTAGGCGCTATACCAGGAAAGAAAACTGTGAACTTGCAGTAATAATAATAATGAAACTCAGAGTTCTGAACATCATGTAACTTACAGTCGTGTACCCACCTGTGAGATTCCCAACAATTACCACCTGTCTCTCGCTTTACGTAACCAAATTCAAGAGCATCCACCCAGTATAATTAAAAGCAAGAAGGATTTTTTTCTTCTTTTTATTCCCCAGGAAGCAAAATACTAATTTAAGAATTGTTTAAAATTAGATAACAATACACTTATTATTATAAACTGAAATAACCATTTCTCTAGTGTATAATGACGAGAGGATATACACCTCATAATCTACTTACAGGAGTTCGTTTTCTATCCTGAAGAGCCCGTATACAGGTTCAACAGTTGCTGGGGATTTTAATCTGGTAATGTCATAATGGAAGCGACCTTAATACCTACTTAACCTTCTTCCAATGAGTATCAAAGATTTAGTTACTAGTAAATTTAACTGTAAATAATCGAGAGCTTAAAACGACCGGAACGTGGACCTTCCACACTATATCTTTCCCGTGAAGTCCCTACTTCTATCTCCCCTGCAACCAATAATCAGTCGTGTACATTAGCAAACAAAGGGTTCTCTATCCTTAAATTTTAGTCTTCAAAAATTATGTAATAAATTACTTTAAAATATTTAAAATATAACTTATATCCAAAGAACCTTTATAACCTAATGGTTTATACTGCATTCATGTAACCGGAATATGGAACAAGACGTAATGACTATCTATTATTGTACTGAAGCTCGATGAGATGATTAATTAAAGAATAAATTATATTTAGAAAACTCATGTCTTCTTCGGTAACAATAAATAACAAAAGGAAACGAAATTCCTGTGGAAAAAAAGTGCATCCTACATGCAACATACGTCTTATGTAGTACATCTACCTAGTAGAAGTTAATTTAAGTAGCATGTAAAGTGTGTTATTTTCTTGAGTCCTTTATTTTACAAGTTACACAAAAATCCCAAGTCAGATTACTAAGGAGATAAAATCACTAATGTGTAAATTATAAACAATATTTTAAAGATTTGTTTGAATGTTTTCGAACAGATTATTCATTGACAAACCGATTCGACTGTTATTGATTGAGTCTTCAAAATGAGAGTCAAATATTTTACAAATCCATGAAGTACATTTTACTTTCTCGCTACGGAGTAGAAAGAAAGTTATGTAAAAATTCCTCTAACACGTGGTGTAGCCATTAGAATCTATATTTTGTGGGTTTTAAATGCCGAAAAAATCGAATGACGGCAAAACGTCTATCTGTGGAGAACGCCAGCGGCTAAACCGTTCAGTTTATTTCCTCCAAAATCAATATTCCTCGATCGATCTGACTGATGTCGCGGCCCCTTGAATTTGAAACCGATATTTTAATTTTGGGGGTACTTTACACGAAATCCCTAGGACCTTTTCCAAAATTTCAAAAAAAAGTCTCCAGCGTTTTCTGTTAAATTTTGTTGTTGGGTAGTGTGAAGGATGTTTAAGAGAATGTTACAGGTCTTACGTTCGTTCAATACTCTAATTTTTCGAAAATTGCAAAAGTTCAATTTTTTTCGGAGACTTCGTACCACTGAAGTATTAAAGATAGAGATTTTTCCCTTAATGAAATATGTTCCTTTAAAGATAGATTTTGAAATGAGATCATATACAATTTTTCGAAAATTTGAGTACTTTTCACGTGATTTTGCGTGAAAATAGGGCGAGAAAGTAGTATCACTAGTTAGTTATTGTCATGTTCATTACACAACAGCTTGCTTTTACGCTTTGTCTTTCAGTGCAAAGTCTTAACGCCAGACATGAAATACCGACGTTAATTACGAAACCATCCACCATAATCAGAATGTCCAGTCGAGCTCGCCTGAGTAATTATCTGTCCTCACGCACGTAGTTCCTTTCCGAATTCCTTTTGATAAAAAGCTGCGAGCGCGGCCAGCCATAACTCACGGTGGCAGGCTTCGTCAGATACAATCAGCATCGATGACTCACCGACGAGCATGTCAAGAGCGGTAAGGGCGTCGTCGGTTTCAGAGGCGATCGATAAAAATGTCGCGCCTGCTGTGGAAGGCAGCACGGGCCGCGCCCGCGTCGCCTGTGGCCTTACGCCCGCGGACATTGCGTTCATAAACACTCGCTAATCTTTGCATTTAGAAAAACGCTCTTCAACTTATGAAAAGTTGCTATTTTGGATTCGCTAGGCATAACCTCACACTCGCATGTTTGCTCGAAGACGAAATATCAACTGCTTCCAATAGATCGATTACAACACACACAATAAAATAATGAACAAATGACGGGGCACAACCGTTCAGTCTATTAATTTCTAGATATTACTCAAATTTACTGTTTATTCCATAAAATCGATTAACAAGAGCAAACGAGCAAATTAATATATATATATATATATATATATATATATATATATATATATATATATATATATAGATATATATATAGAGAGAGAGAGAGAGAGAGAGAGAGAGAGAGAGAGAGTCCACTTTCATTTAAAGCAAAAATTATGAAATTTAGTTCAGTGCAAAGCTCAAACAAATTTGTTTATATTTAAAACACTAACGGTTTCCAAATGAAAACCGTTAGTTTTTTAAATATAAATATTTTTGCGAATTTCAAAATGTCAGAGGAATGAATGAAAATCGGAACTATACCGTTCTAATAAATGTCCTTTTTTGTATCCAAGCAAAAAAAATTGAAGAAAGAAATCTTCAGATATTTTCCAGAAAGTGACACAAGGGCTTCACGTAAAGTATCCCAAAAAAATTAAAATTCACAATTGCAGGCGGATGGGAAGGGCAGCGCAAAGGCATGGAGGCGAGGCTGGACGGAAGACTTCTGCTCCACAACAAACGCCAACGGCATCATTCCCATCTCCGTCCATTTTCCCTTGCTTATCTCATCGCTTCTATCCCAAATGCCACAGATTCCTGAGCAGAACATTACTAAATTGGCAAACAAAAACCACATCAAGAAATTATTTAGCGGAAGTGATCAGTTGTTTTACACACAATGTTTAGATTTCACCCTATATGGCTTTTCACATAAAATGCATGCGATCATTTACATAATAAACCCTTATTAATTATTATGTATCGTGCTTGGCTGCTGAGGGCGTTATGCCCAAGCAGATATAAACATTAAAAAGTAAATAAAATAAAGCCAACAGGAACAAGAATCGCACTATGAAACTGTAATTTCCAAACATAATATCAGGAAGCAGTTGCCGAAAACATTGCACTCCTTCTTGCGCTACTTTGGGCGCCTTTGGTTCGCCGTCTGCGTACCTGAATCGTCACGTGGCGTATCTTGGATTTTTTCACATAAAAACCTTTGTTGTGAACCTTGTGCTGTCGCCATCTATTTTAGTTTATTCATTTATTTTTATTTTTTTCATCTTTTTCGACCGCTTTCTCGCCTATTTATCATTATCCTCGTATTTTATTCGATTTTAAGTAACTTTTGAAATAAAGAGTCCCATGACGCACTGCTTTTGCATTATTCCATATCCGTACTTCGCAAATCCACGCTCAAACTTCAATATCACGTCTGCTCTCTGCTCCTGCCCAGTGGCGTGCTCTCGATCGGTTGGAAAATGTCGCCTCCATTTGCTGCACTTTCAGTGGTCAAGAGCCTTCGCTTTCCCAGGGCAAGATGAATGTTGACCGTCATTCCCGTCCCGTACTGTTGTAAACGCCATCGTGGCATGTCAATCATTCAAGATCCTTTATTTTCCCGCTGGCGTTGCCACTCTCTTTCGCGAACAATTGAGAGGGAGCCAGGCCTTTGGTGACTCAAGGCAGCCGGCCCAGGCCCTTTCCACTTTGGTCGTTGGCACACGTGGAAGTGGGGTGGGAGCGACCGGTGTTATAGTGGTCAAGTCGCTTACCTCCCATCTCTGAGTACAAATGTGTGGTTCACTCCTGTAATATTTATGGTGGACCAAGTGGGACCGCGGCAGGTTTCTCGGGGTGCTCCTGATGCCTCTGATTCCATCAGTAGGCCATCATTGTTCACATACCTTATCATCGTTATCACTCGTCAATCAAACACGTCATCCTAGGTATGGCTTAGGAACAGCCATAATAATAATAATAATAATAATAATAATAATAATAATAATAATAATAGAAATCATTGATCATATCATCTCATCTTGACACGGTAGGGTGTGAAGTTACCTCTAATGGTAGATCTGTAACGCCCTCAAAGTACCAAACACAATATGTTTAGTTCTGGTATGCCGTATTCCAAGCGGTACGAACACTCACCAAAACCAATGACATCTGTTGGACTGTATACAATATTGTACGACCAACAAATTCAAACTTATCGCACTGGAAATTGCTATCCGGAATTTGAAGAAAAAACATGTTTACTTGTAGATATTATTGTGCCGTGCAATAAAAACGTCGTAATCAATGAGGCAGAGAAACATCTTGAATACAACAGCTTGGAATCGAGATCAGCCGAATATGGGGCATAAATGAACAGGTCGTCCCGATAATTATCGGAGCTCTGTGATTTGTTCCGCAAAATTTGGGTAAGAACTTGGCCAAACTTCCAAATTATTCAAAAAGTCTTTTGAATAATGACTGCGATATGCAAGACTGAATATATATTGAATTTTGACTGCGATATGCAAGACTGTTTTATTGGGAACATGGCTTAGTGGTGAGTTATAGTTGACATTTACATAATTGAAATGATTGAAGGCGTTGTCCTTGTCAACAATATTATTTATTTCAATAATAGCAGCTTTCGATGGCTTAGCCATCATCATCAGCCTCTTTTGTGACTTCCAGACAGCAAAACACTGATAATGATGATGATGATGATGGCTAAGCCATCGAAAGCTGATATTATTGAAATAAATAATATTGTTGACAAGGACAACGCCTTCAATCATTTCCATTATTGGGAACAGCCCACATTTTGCACAAAGTATTGTAGAGGCACCGACAGATCATAGATCTGCTTAGGCGAGCTCTGATAAGACTCAGGCAGGCCACGTAAGCCAGGTACGGTAATAGGAATGCGCCATGCTTGCCTCATCTCTCCCTTACCCCCACGCGTGGATAATAAATAAGAAACAACCTATTAAGCCTTCAATGGTCGCGTCCTTTTCCCATTCCTTCGCGGTTTAAAGCGAGACTTGACGTTTTGATGAGCATTTTTCAGTACCTTTCCTAAATGGTCCCATCTTTCGATTTATCGCGAAATACGACCAAAATGACGATTGGTGTATTAGTGATAAGCTCCGGATATACCTTGGATTACAATAGCAGACTGCGCGACCACTGACGTTACAGTTTCTGGCTAAAAACGTCAACCGTTACCTCTGAGGGTTTCGTGCGTTGTAAGGGGTTTCTGTGTGAGCTGGTAGTTTTCCAATTCGCAAATGTTTTGTAGTGAACAGTCAGTGTAAGTGAAAGACTAATATGTAAGAGATTGGAAGGAAAGGAAGTAAAATAATCCATTGATGTTTGGGAAGGTGAAGACAACAGTAATGAAGACTAAGTATTAGAATCAGTGCGCGACAGTGAGTGCGAACAGAAAACAAGCAGTGAAAGCGATGAAATGTCTAATAATACAAATTGTATACTTTGTAGACAAATTCGGCAGTAAATTGGAGCCGCGCCGATTTCTAAATTCCATTAAAAAAATGCAACTTCACGACGATATCATGCATTGCTTCTAGACTAGAAAATTGTCCAGAATGTGATACTGACTACGAACTCAGAGAAGATCATACTCAGCGAAAATGTGAAATGAAATTTCTTCTCACATTTTCGTATGTTTCCTTTCGCAAAATTTCTTCTGAATTTATTTACCCTGCTTCTCCAAACATTTCTTTAAGAGGTAGGCCAAGGCATCGATGTTATATATGACATCGGGATCAAGTTCGCGTGGCCACGTATGGACTCACATAGTGAACTTCCAGCATGGTTTTGAATTGTGTCCACCACCCAAGTGTTTCTTCAAAGCTCTGAGAAGGAAATCACTACGTGCGGAGACAGGATGGTCGGGAACGTCCCCTATCTCTTCACCAATTGAGAAATCATTCATACCATATCAACATTATTTCAACAAATCTACAAATGATCCATTAAATCTTTAATCTATCCTAGGTGTGAATAATGTGATCAGGCCAATCAATACCGGACCAGAACCTTTATAAACGGGCCGCGAACCATGCGCGATCTTTCTTTCCTCATCGTGTTCTTTCCTCATCGTCGTTGTCGAAGATCACCGCCACCTTCCGAGGAAAAACTTGGACTACACTTACGGCACTAATGACCTCAGTAGTTGACGCGCCCGAAATCACTAACAACCGTTGCTTCAGGGCATACCTAAGTGAAATTTCTTGACATATGTTTACAATTGGATGCTATTTCAATTAATATTGTAGCTGCACAGAACACCACGAGCTATTCTCGACCACAAGCCGTTCGGCAACGGGAAGTCGGACAAAGAGACGGAAATTCCCAACTGCTTGTCGGATCCACGCCAAGGAAAGCCCCCTGACGTCATGGGAAGGGCGCGTCTCGTCTAGTGAAAGGGCGCGAAGGCCTACGTCACAGGACGTTTGGTAGGTTGGCTGCAAGGGGGCGCCAGGTGACGGTTCGTGGGCCAGATGAGACAAGTCACGTGACGCACAACCCGATGCGTGATTGGCGGGGGGCCACTGCATCATCATGACGGGAGGGGGAATGGCGCGTGCCATAAATAGGGAGATAGGAGCTTCCTCGGTCTTCTATTTGAAAAAATTCTTCGGTGAGCGAGCTTCTGCTATTTCTGAAATTCTTCGGTGAGCGAGCTTCTTCATGGTCGGAATTTTCTCGCTTCTGGTTCGGCTTCTCTAAGTGTCGCGTCGCCGTATGGCTGCCGAGTGCCGCGATCAGTGTCTCGCGCTGAGACGTTAGCCGCCGAAGACTGTCACAAGCGTGAACGTAAACGCGTGTACGCACGCAAGCGTGTCCGACCCACATGTGCGGGCGCCAGGAGAAGCAACGAAAGACGGAGGGCGCCTTTCCTGAGGCATCGCTCTCGCCACGCCGCCACTTCAGCGAGTTACGAGGGAGACCCGGCGTCGACTGGAGTTGACTGCGCGGGCGCTATTCTGACCCCTCGCTTCCACCGGAGACCACCACCTACCAGCGCCGGTCACGGAGCATTTCGGGTGAGATCGCCAAATGGGGCAACCGCACACAAACATTTAAAAGGTGGAGAGAAAGACAGTCGAGAGAGAGTTACGAGAGATGAGTAGATAGTAAGAGCGCAGTAGGCGTCAATTGTAATTTAGCAGTGATAATGATGTATGGGGCGTAAGTGTTTGTTTTGGGTGGGTACTAGAATAATTAAAGCCATATTTCTTATATAATTAAATCATTTAATGATAGAAAACCAGAATCCAGTACATGCATGTCTCCCGAATCCTCTGCCAGATACTATAAGTGGCTACGCAGGTGAGTTCTTACTACCACTGGCAGCCGGACAAGCAGCCAGCCCACGTTGGGCAGGTCAAAAGCTCACAATATGATAGTGCAAATTTGTGCATATTTGGCCGATTTTTCCTATTGGTGCATATTCGTGTAATTATAAGCACATATTTTGCATATTTCGTTAAAATAGAGACTTATTTCTAAAATATTTCATCTTTTCATAGAATCTTTTTATTTGTGAGGGTTCATTGATTAGAAAGAGCATTCCACAGATTGCTTTTTTGTTTCCTACAGATAATAACAAACTTGTGGAAATGTAAGACATTTCTTGATATTACATTTTTTAAACCAGGCAGAAGAAATGCAACAAAACTTACAAAGTACTTCACTAAGGTGAATGTTTACTTCAATTATTTCTCCCGCGAAGTAAGGTAGGTTAAATTATGTTTGCAAAAAATATATCTTTTCATTCCAAGCATGCTTCTCCTGAATTTTATCAAAAAAAGTTAATACAGAAAATGAAAGATCGTTAATTTTAATTGCATATTAAAGTGCATACTTCACAATTTTTAGGTCCTAACTGCATATATTTAAAGACATTTCAAGATTTCTTAGGGCATAAAAATCCTTTTCCTATATATTAATGTTGAAAGTTTCAGAACCATGTCTTATGTGTAGGGTGCGGATTCATATGCACTAAAAATCCTGAAAATATACTACATGCAAATATGTTTTAAAAACTAGGAAAAAATGCTCTTAAAAAGAAGAATATTCCCAGAGAAAAGTGCGTGATTTAGTCTCTACAAAATAGTTCAATTTAAATGTTGAATGATACACACTGAATTTAATTTCAATAGCAAGAGGTTATAATACATTTTTCCAAATTTTCTGAGATGAATCATTTTTTTGTTATCCGCAAGAACGTTCTTATACAGACAAAGTTCTTTCAACTTCGCTTGAGTTTAAGGGACAATACTAAAAACTTCAATTTCTTTAGTTGTAATTTTCAACACCACGCGTTTCACCCTGAAAAATACCACATAACTTTTTCATTGTTCTCAAACCAGCATTTTGTTCTTGAATTTTCTTGATTTCGTCTGTTAACACTCGTCGTATTGGTCATGGAAAATTATTGAATGACTTTGCTACAGAGTTCAGTCGGATATGTTTCGTTCCCACAGACATGTTGGAACGACTTCCTGATTAACTGTACCGCTCTAGTCACACAGATATGATGTAAACTCGAAAGCCATCTCAACGTTCCTCCGAATTTTATAAAGGAACAAAAAAAAATTTAAAATTTAAAATATGCAAATATACACTCTTAAAATGAAAATATGTTGCATCATCACAAATATGCAAAAATATGCTCTATAAGAACTTGTATATCGATCCCAAACAATAAGAAATGAATTCGTGTGCTTTATGGATATCATTACGTTTAAGGAAAAAATCATACAAATATGCAAAATCCGCAACCTTCATGTGAGGCGCATGCCGTCGTCTTCCTCAGTCAATGAGCAAGGGCCTCGCAGCGCCGTCGCGTCGCGTGCGTCGAGTCGCGTCGATCGGCGTGGCCGGCCGCGGCGCCAGCCTATCACAGGGGGAGCGGAACGGTGCGGAGCGCAGCGGAAATGCATATCGACGCTATCACCGGACGCGACCCCTCCCCCGGTTGCACCTCGCCCCTCGCCGCTGTTGCTCTCCTGAATCGCATTACGCTCTTCCTCTCCTTGCACTCCTCCGTTATCGTTCCAACCTCTTTCGTGTGTCTTCCGAACACTGCCATCTTTTTTCTTCATTAACTTTATAATATATAGTAAGTTATCCTACTTCAGGTCTCGGAAAATCTGATATCCTCCTGATTTGTTCTTTAACGTTCTTTTCTATATTTAAATTAGAATATTTAGTATATTTTTTTCTAGGAAACATTAAAATAAAGCTGCATAAAAATGTCCGAAATATCAGAATTCCCTTACATCTGAATTTGTAGATACACTGCACCATAAAATCAATTGGTTTGACAACCTATTTAGAAGGTCATAAACGTCCGTAGCTGTAGAAGTATTGTAATTTTCAGGACACACAAAGAGCATTATGAATTCGGATAGGTTTAGGCCATTAATCTTATAGTACAGTAAAAAATTAAATATCCTTCTCTAAGAATTTTAGGAACATGTCCTTCGTTGAATTCCCCAAACAAGAACGAAGTGATCAATGTACAGGTAGATATTTACAAATGGTTTTGATGAAATTACAACTTTTTTAGTTTTCAGCCAAAAGAAAGCAAAATAAAACAAACATTTTTTAGCATTTTTTTTTAAGAAATTGCAATATGATCATTTACAAGATATTTTTCAAGAACATTTACAAGAACCTTTACAAGATATTTTTCTTTAACTGACCTTGTTCTTTATTATAAGTTATAAAACTAATGTTTAACAAATAAATATTATTCATTTATTATTAAATTATTATACCAGTGTGTGTTAAAATGGCTAAATATGTAATGGATTTTTATACGTTTTGATTTCATTTTGAGAAAAAAATATGTTTTACCTTGATCTTATAACTTATATCGATCGAAGTTCAAAGGAAAAGTCCATTTTATTCCTTTTGTTCTCTTTTAATTAGTGCTTTAAAACGGTATGTGAAACTGCTAGCTTCAGTTAATTTATTATATCCAAGTTATGTCACATACCGTTTTACCAGAGATTACGTTAAATACCTTTGTACACTCTCCGTTATACATATATTACATTACATTCCGTTTATAACAGATTCTATTCTTTATAACAGATTTTATGTTAATAACAGATTCTATAGAACTATTGTATTCTCATGATAAAAAGTTGTACATATTATTTGTGACACATATGGTTCTATGATCAAATTAACACTATTTGAGTTAATTTTCAAAAATCTCTTAATACGCTCATTACTTTATTCATAAAATATATTGAATTAATACGATTGATACTATACTACAATATTTAACATTTTTATAATACAATTTTTTGAACTGAGTCGACATTAAAATATGGATATTACTTTCACCTGTCATTTCAAACTATGAATCAGGGGTTTAGGTTGCGTATTTGTTAATTTCAGAAACTTATATCCTATATTGACATTTCGTATCTTACGTTTACTTTCCCTCCCTACATAAAAGGGACGAAACGTGTAGGATATTAGTCACAAAATCCATATTTAAAGTTCTTTGGTGCTGTAACTTCGCATTCGCGTCGTGCTTAATGTCTATTAGTGTCAAAGGGAGGTAGACGCACCTGCTCATCAAGCAACTGTCACCATGGATGTAACGGGAGTTTGGTGAAGTGAATTTCTTCCTCTCCCAGTTCCTGACAGGCCACGGCTACTTCAGACACTATCTCTACTGTATGGGAAAGGTTA
This sequence comes from Teleogryllus occipitalis, assembly GCA_011170035.1. Lineage (NCBI taxonomy): Eukaryota > Metazoa > Arthropoda > Insecta > Orthoptera > Gryllidae > Teleogryllus > Teleogryllus occipitalis. Next base: position 99,603 of record BLKR01004232.1, on the reverse strand, counting down.
AATCACCCTATTGTAAAATTTGCAGAAAACAACTAGACACCGCCGAGCACAGCATTTTTCATTGCACAAACTGAGACCGCGATAGTCTCGAGTTCGAGTAGGTAGGATAGACTGTCGTTACGACAGGTAGCCTCACGCCAGAGAACACTGTGGAAGTCATGATGAAAAATCAGGAGTCCTGGAGCGCAATCTCCCAATTTATGGAAAGCGTCCTGCGGGCAAAGAAGAACGAAGGCTGTCTAGACGACAGTAACATATAAGACGGAACAAACGCAGAGACATCCATCAAGAAAGATCCCAACCCGAAGTAATGCGACAACGGTTCCAGGTTGGGGTCAGAACAAGAAGCAGGTGGTTATTTTTAGTGCATTCGCCTCGCATGAGGTAATCCCACACTGTTAAGCAACCGGTCTTGCACTTCGCCGTTTGAAGGTTTTTTTCCACCTGCGGCAAAAAAGGCTATTAGTGTTGTCCCAAAGGCTGTTAAGATCGGTGCAGGTGGAGTGAAGATACACGCAATTTTGTTCTCGAAAATCGGGATGTCTGTTTGGACGGATCGATGAGAGTCTGTCCGATTTTAAGATTTTCAGCTGAAACTTAGTAAATGTGTCAAGAGCAAGGCCTAGTTCTACCACTTCGGAGAACATTAAGATATATTAATATTTTAAGGGTACTTTACATAAAGTCCCTGGGATATTTTCATAAGTTTCTGAAAAATGGCTGGAAGTTTTTTCTTTATTTTTTCTTGAATAGAAGAAGATGCAATCAGAAATACTATCTACTTCAGATTTTCATTAAAACTTCTGACATCTTGAAAATGTCCGAAATGTTTATAATTAAAACACTAAGGCATTTCGATTAGAAAAATGTTTGAGCTTGTACTCAACCAAAATTTCCAATCGTTTGACACGAGAGTCCTTGCATAAAAAAAATTAGTGATTATAATTGTAAGTGGTGCATTACGTTTTTGAGATAAGGTGGAGAGTGGGATTTCATTGGCGTAGTTCCCTTCTCAACATACAGGTGCAGATCTTGGTAAATACAAAACAATTCACTGATACCAAAGGCACACAGAAGAAATGTTGCCAGACTCAAAGACTTGACATATGAAACGTATTCATCCTGCAGATTATTTCGTATTATGAATTATTAGGCTTGTCTATATACGCAAAAATTGATTGATGATGCTGAAACGAAAAAGTTCTTCTATTTTCCTGTGCATTATAAAGTATTACAATAGTATAGTTCACAGGGTATTTTCCTTATTTCTCTACGTCCTAAGTGGGAAAAATTCAGTTCATCATGAAGGCTAAGTATCGTGTTTGTCCTTTCTTTTGTGTTAGAATAAACTGCATTAAGTACTCTTGCAATCTTGTTGCTTTTATTGATCAATTTTAACAAGAATTTGAAAGAAAAATTTTATAATTACAATCCATAATTTCCTAGAACTGCGCGGTAATTAAAAACTGTCAGAAGTAAAAATTCATTAATTAAACTTTCTAATATAATTATAAAAAGATTATCAGCTTGAAGCAGAGAATACCTTTATAGAGGCGAAATAGAGTATTTCAAAGAAATTGATGAACAAGAAAATTGTATAGTTCACTACTTCACTATTGAACATTTATTCACAAAAACGGAAGACAGGAAGCTGAGAGCTTCATAAATGAAGAAGAGTGCAAGTAGAACTCCAAGAAGTGTTCTTCTACGTAGATATAAGGCTACAATACGGTATCAACTTTATTCCAAATTATTCATTCATTTCTCAAGGATTTTGCAAGTCACAAGATAAGTAGCAGAGAAGGCGGGGACATTCCTTATCCCATAAATGCTATATGAACACACATATATATATATATGAACCAAGAGATGAAAAGAGGGATTGGTGAATGATATTTGTTCAACTTATCCCACGAATAAACAACATACGGATGCTTTTGACATAGAATACTTCGGTGAAAACAATGAACAAGCTCTGCAAATATGAAGGAAGAAAAATCCCTAAACAGTATTTGAGTGACTCCTCGAGTGTGGAGATGTGCGTATGTGTGATTTCCGTCACCCACGGCTACACCACTTCCCGTGCACCAATCGAGACATATAAAGTGTCATTCGACGCATCTCGGTTTCCTGATGGGGAACTGATAATATGCTTTCAGATCCGGCCAGAATATTCAAAGAAATTTCCAAAAATATGTTTTTGCGTGTTTTGGCGCTTCGATCTTAGTGAGTAAACCGGGAATTAAACCAACGCCATCTAAATAGATCTACGTAGGTGGCGTTGATTTAACTCCAGTACCAAAAGCATTTTTCACTGAATACTCTATAATTTTATTTTAAGACTGTTGTTGACATTTTGTGACAAGTGAAGTTAATTTGAACAAAAGAGAGTATTGCGTGGCATATTTCAAGTCCTATTGCCATATTTTAAAAAATAAATTTGCAAACAAATTACGAACAGTATTGCCTTGGAACCTATTACATTTGAAGAATTTTCAGAGAATACGGAGAAAACAAAACTGTAATGTTAGAGAATGAAAGTTCGACTTCTCACTTTTACTTTCTTAAGTGTACAAGTACCGATTTTCAAATGAATGTGACCCAGAACTTATTCTTATTAAACTTAACTAACACCTTATTCAAGTAAACATACACAATAGTAGCCTTTTAATGTTTTATTAGATTCTCATACGAAACGATTAATAGACCAATTGCAGAAGTGGAAGTAAACACAAATTAAACAGAGTTTGTGGAGTTTTAATCTCTTCAAAAACTCTGGGTGAAAAATATGGAAGTGTTAAGCAAATCCAGGGAAGAATCAAATGTAGTAGTATAAGATTTTGCAACAGAATTTTCGGAACTAATTGAGAATGATATTATATTAGGATCAGAGAAGAACCCAGAGGAACAGCTTACAGGCGATCTTTGTGCATTATTGTGCATATTAACAGAAATCGTAAAAAAATGCAGCTGTACTAAACTCTATTCGCATCACTATATTCCAAATATTGGTTTACGGCGATTATAATTTTGAAATTGAAATATTATCCCGTATGGTTCATATCCCGTATGGAGGTAACATACAAGGCCATTAGATGTTGGACATTTTTGAAGGGGAGTATAACATTATCAGATATATACTACGATTCATTGTTAAGTCCAATGCCAGATACTGTAAGAATATTTTTGAACAAAGCGATGCATGCAAGAAATGAAGAATGAAAGAAATTTTCAACAAATGAAAATATTTTTAAAGCAGTTTACGCGTCGGCGTCAGCGATGCCACATTCATCTAGTAAGAACAGTAATTGTCTCGTGTTACACTGGCTTTCAAGAGCATAAAAATAGAAAACCGAGGCGTGAAAGTGAATAAATGTTTTAACAGAAGTGATTAACTTAATGAAGTAACAAAGGGAGTTCGCAAAACAGTTTTGGAGATGTTCCTGCATTCTCAAAGAACTGGAAAGCTTTTATTTTTTCATAAGAGAGGTTTTACGAGCTTTATATACATGAGTGTACGGCTGCTAATTCATGGTTGATTGCCGTTGATGAAATCACAAGTTTGGTGGAACTAAAACTTTCCCGTAGAAGCGAAATAAGTTTTTTTTAATTAAACATTATTTTTTTTGTTAATTTTCAAAACGGTGTTTTTTTAGAATATTAATCCCACTTTTTCATAAACATTTGACTATTCATACGAAATACTGGAAACGCCTTAGAACTTAACATAACATCTTAGAAATAAATAAAATATCTTAGAAATTAATAATATTAATTAAATAACTAATTATGGAGAAAAAGCTTATTAGAAGAAAAAATATATATCCTCAACATTCTAGTTCTAGGAAGACGCCGGAAAAATCAAAATGTTTTCATTTTCGAAAATTCAGAGTCAACAGTGAAAAGAGAAACTATGCCATCATAATAGGTGTACTGCACACTATTCTTACGAGAAATTTAAAGAAAAATTTTGAAATATTTTTGACAATGTCCCAGCCGCCTCATGTAAAGTGCCCTCAAACTTTAAAGAATTGTATTACTGACAACTGCAGGGCTTTGAGCCAGAGCTGATGGACTGGAGAATATTCATTTTGGAAAATATTCTACAAATAGTTTAGGCACTAGTGTTGTTCACAAACGAACCAACGGTCGGACATTTAAAAAAAAAACCTTTTTCGGTATCAGGGGACACCAACACGAGTATTTCCGTTGAAATTTCGAAATAAATTTTCCGTAGCATTACTTAATTTTCTGTACACTACGTAGTATATTTCTCCGTTTATAGGTATGTATACAAGATAATATACACATCAGTATACAATATAAAAAGCTCATTGAGAGATAAGGATTAGCCACTCAGGACCTACATTTCCAAATGACAAAAAACAATTAAAATCAACGTGAAATGCAAACTTAATATCGTAGTAAAATGCAATTCAAAGCATTTATGATGCATGGTTGTTTTAAAAAATGTTAGAAACTGCTGTGTTCTTGAAACACAATAATACGTATTTTACAATGACTTTTTTAGTTTATTGTACAACTTGCAATTTTTATTTTATAAAACTTATAATTTGCAAATTCTTTTCCTCTAAACGAATGGATGAACCTTTAACTACAATTATTAAGTTCTTCTGGGTCTTTGACTCTTTCTCTCGATCGGTTTTTCGTCCAACTTCCCGTTATCCACAGAACAAATGATGCGCTCTCTGATCTTGTGGCTTTGCGTCTCATGGACAATAACTATCATTTTCTTTCCTAAAAACCTAACAAACAGTTTTACTGTGAAATGACGAACAAAACTGATAAAAAAGAGTGCTGTATCTGAAAATAAATTTGTAGAAATAGAGTTCAATCTAGATCATACTGCAAACTATAATATATAAAACATTGGCCATTGCCCTTTCCTATTTATCAGTGTTTGACAATTAATGTACGTGAGGTTCTTTGGTTTCTTGTCTTTGAAATCTCTTTTGTCAGAATCACCTCAATTATGATGAAATTATCAATATCGTATTTATATTACGCCTAACGCTGATTACTACTATTTTATAATTCGTTTCTGAGTTAATAACACGGTAAAAATTTAGTACACGTTTCAACATTTAACTTCAAAGGGATTCACATTCAAAATCGTTTTATGAAAGAATGGAACAATCTTTCATGTTGTACGGGTTCCCAGCAACGGACTGCGCTCCACGTTATTGCCAGTATACGAGAAAACGTCACAAAGCCTCTCCGGTGTAGAGAGAATTGCTACAAACAAAACAGATCGCCTTTCCTGGAAGTGTCGGGTGGTACCGGCAGTTCCACATAACGTCCCACCAAGGACAGAGAATGTAATAACACGAAACCGTCCGGACGTATCGATTCACCTACCTACCGACAATAGCGAACGATTCCCATGGCATGGCAAATCGATTCCTCAATATTAAACGGCGTTCCCCCGAGCGTTTGACGCGCGCGTCGTCTGGCGCGGTCTGGGCGTTCGCGGGGCGTCTGGCGGGATGGCTAGCAGCGGCCAGTGGCCCGGGGAGCGACGGCGGCGGCGGCGGCGGCGGCGGCGGCGGCGGCGGCGGCGGCGGCGGCGGCGGCGGCGGCGGCGGCGGCGGCGGCGGCGGAGGCGCGTCCTGGGAGCAACGAACGCCTGCGCGCCGCCGCCGCCGCCGCCAGGAAGGTAACCCGGCCGTCGCGGTGCGGCCCCGAGGTTTACGAGCAGCAGACTGGGTCAGCAGCTGCGGGCGGCGGCGGCGGCGACGGCGGCGGGTGGCTGTGACGGTGCTGGAAACAGTAGCGAGCGTGCACGCCATACAGGGTAGCAACAGACGAAGGCGGCGATGGCGCATGCGCCCCAGGTGGTGGCTGTTACGGCAGAGGCGGAGGACGTGCAAAGGTTGGAGCCGAGGGAAATTGCGGACCGTAGTTGCAGGGGAGGGGTTGGTGAAGACGGGAGGGGGCTGGCGGGCAGGTGGACAGAGGAAGCGTGTCGGGAGGGGGTTGAGAGATTAAAGGGAGAAATGATGGGGAACACAACGCTAGGGACTCCGACGAGGGAAGGCTGCGGATGAGGTTGGCGGGGACGCGGTTCAGGGCGAATTCTCCAGGGCCCTCGAAGTGAGCAGAGAGGGCAACAGGGGCGGAGATGAGGTTTGCACGGGAACAGCGTAGAGACAAGCACCACATGTGAGTTGGACTCCCATTCCGGAAACGACATGGAGGAGCGGTGAAGTGGTGGCGAGACAAGGCGGGAGTAGCGTAACGGCGGAGCGGTGAAGATGCAGGTCGTCGGAGGGGTCGGTAAGGGCGGGTCAGGGAGAAGACAGGTGTGCCTAGTACAGGAGCGGTGGAAGCAGCTACGGAAAGAGCAGCCGGGTGGCGGTGTTGGGGACAAATGTGCGGGGGAATCCCACACAACGACGGAGGAGATACGAGCAGCGTCGCCAGAAGCGGCGAAGACAGGCAGTTTTGCCTCCTCAGAAACAACAACTCAGAACCACCGATCCGACTGTAGCTTGACGTCTCCCCCTCTTGCATGACTGCAGCGCGTTTGTGAACTTCGAAAAACGTCTCCTCTCGACATACAGGTTTCCAATAAATATCCATGTCAATTTCATTTCGATTTTCCTTTTCCTGAACGTATCATCAAGTAAATAAAATACCACATAAACTACCGTATGAGTATAGTGCATTTATTTTATGTTTATGCATAGCTCTCGACAATATCCTTCTAAATGAAATAGTACTAGGAAAACATTTGCAAGAGTTACTCATACGTCAACTTCTTATAACATAATATTAATCATGTTCCACGTAAAAAATTATAGTTTAAGAATGGAATATGTAACAACGAAAGAAAGTAAAAAACGGAAGCATGGACCAAAATAAAACACGAACATGCGCCTTGAATTTCAGTTCGATATCTTCATAAATATGGAAAAAACCCACAAAGTAGAAAGATAATATCCGCATTCTTTTTGTAGTACTGCAACACTTACAATTTTCTTATTTTATTTGTTTTCGTTAAGAAACATAATATTGTAAAGTGTTTCTACAGCGATCTCTTGAAAAACACTCAACAAATGAAGCAGGAGATGCGATACTTGAAAAAAAAACATTCAATTTTAATTTTTGAAAATTCGAAACACATCTGCCTTTGAATTCAGTTTTTTGTGCAATATCCTTACAAACAATTTTAAAGAAAAATTTGGGCCTGGTTTAAAAAAAATTGATTAGGTATGTTTGAAAAATGATTACAATTGTTCTCAAAACTACACAAAAACTACTCATATTTTGGGAAATTCACAAATATACATTTAAAGTTGTAGCCTAAAGGAATACATTTTATCAAATAAATGTTCTTGATTTAATAACATTGTTGTAAAAGGTACAAGAAATTTGCAATTTCCGAAAATTTAGAGATTTTAATGAAAATTGCATCCCCATTAGATTTATAAGTACATTTCTTTTATTAAATTATGTTACATTCTGAAAATAATGAACATAACTCGAAGCATGAGAAGACAACTTCTTCACAGAACGAGAAAAATACATATGTAACTCAAAAAAATTGAAAAAAATAGATTAACTGAATTTTTCACTGACAGAAATGTTTGAAGGTTTATTGAAATTTGTTATTTAAATATTCAGATTGTAATAGTGACATTTAGAGATCCCTTTTTATAGTAAATGTGGAAATTAAGTTCAAAATGGTACAAAACATCACGAATATGATAGATATAAATAATATACATTTTCTAATTAATCAAAAAAAATTAACTATCAAACCTAGGAATAATTCCACTGATATACTCAAGTTAATTTTTCATTGAAAATACAAAATATGTTTGGGAGAATGTTACACTCGCTATGAGAAAATTCTGTTTAAACGGTTATTCAAAATACTTAATATGAAACGAAATATTCATCTACTGTATAAAACTACAATGTGTAATTTTGAAAGGAAAAACAGAAAATTGCAGTGATTAATAGAGTTATATGTATAGCCAAATAATGAGAAGAAAATAGAGCAATAAATAGTGATAAAATACGAATATCCAGGGAGTCTAGAGAATTCGGGAAATATCTGCAGCGGAAAGCTGTTGCGACTGCTACTACTAATAATAATACGATACGTATGTCTTGTTGGCTGGCAGTCTCATTAATAATTATCTTCATACACATTTTGCAAATCTTTCTTCATCAATAGGAACTACACATTAACCATATGGAAGCAGTTCCAGGCTTTACGGGCGCTTTTCGGCTGGACCGCCACCTGACGAGTAGAGCGTCCGGAAGAGGAAGTACCCGCAGGAGGTCACGTCCGGCACCATAAACCCAAGCGCTGCATTCAAATGCAACGAGTGATTGGGGGATCTCTGGTCCAGCGAGGGTCCGTGACCCTGCTTGTAATTCGGCGCATCAGGGGCACTGAGGGGCTCGGCTGAGAAGGATAAAGCGGAGCGGGAGAGTCAGGGCACACACACGCCCGTCCGCATTCACACGCAGCAAGGGGCGGGCGAACAAGACGGCGGCGGCGGCGGCGACGTGTGAGAGCGGGGAGGGGGAGGGGAGGGGAGGGGAGGCGATGCGAGCCTCGCGCGGAGGGTGAGGGCGGCGGGGCGACGCTCGGCTGCGGGGCAGAAGCGACACCGAACGAGGAGGGAAGCAGGCAGCGGAGGAGAAGACAACGGAAGAAGATGCCACTATGGGAAAGGGAGCGATGCAAAGGGGGAAGAATCAAAGTTGGTGGAAACACCGAGGGCACAGGTAAAGAAGACGAGGTGGCGATGGAGGAGACAACGAGAGAAGAGAAAACTACGAATGAGGTGGGCACGAAGAAAACAACAGGCAACAAAACAAATTTGGGAAAGGGAAGTATGCAAAGGGAAAAGAAAGTTCGTAGAGGCAACGAGATGAAAGGGAGGAGACAACGAGGAAAGATGAAGCAATGAACGAGGCAGATGGCGAGAAGAGAGCGGCAGGTGGAAGCAAAGAGGGAAGAGAGAACGATGCAAGAGGGAAAGAAATAAAGTTGGTGAAGAAACGGGGACAATGTAACACAGGAGGAGTGACCACTGGATGAGACAACGAAGAAGAAATCAAAGGGTTGTGGATGAGAAGGCAATTGGGAGGGAGGACTAGGAGACGAATCGGCATAAGGGACACGAGGGGGAGGTTGGTTGCAGACGGTGGCCGTGCCTGTATTGACGGCGAAAGCAGAAACGAACGCGAACGAGGGGTAGGCCGGAATCAGCGGAGGCGCGGTAGGGAGCGAGCCCGTTTGGGCACCGCGGCGCGACGGCTGGCAAGGGCGACGCGAGGTGGAGGGGCCCACAGGACGTCGGCGATCGCCGTCGCGACGGAGATGACGGCGCAAATGCCCATAGCGGCTCGAGACAGGCGTCCAGCGGATGCGGCGATTAGGGCGTCGCGGGGTCGTCCGCCCGCGGGCGTCGGGGCCGTCGGCTGCGGGGGCGTCAACCGGAAGAGAGCTCCGCCGCCGAGGCTGCGTACGCGCGCGAGTGCAGGAAACGTGGCAGACGGGCGGCGGCGGTGGCGGCGGCAGCGAGCGCTGCCGACTAATCAAGCCCTCTCTTGTATTTACCGAGCGGGTCGGGGCCGGGGCCGGGGGCGGGGGCGCAGGCAGCGGGGGCAGTGGGGGGCTGCGCCGGTGGGCCAGCCAGTCAATAGCCCTCGGCGCGGGCAGACGGCGCCGCGGCGTCAATACTCGCATCTCGGACACACGCGTCTGCGAGGACCCCCGCCGGCGCTGCGCAACGCACGCCCGCGCCGCCCGTGGGGCATGAGGACGCGCTGCGCGGGGCCTCAAGAGGACGCCCGCCTGGCTCAATGGTTTTCTTCTCAAAAATTATACTTTAAGAATATATTGTGACCATCCGTTTTGCCGAGGTCTCGGAAAACGGAGCACATCAATATTCAAGAATAAGATAAGCTGTTTGAACGCGCGCCAACGCGCATGAATACAATCCGAAAATGGAAACTACGAACTATATCCGTAAGAGAGCGTCTCGGTAGTGTATGCGACACCGGTAGTCGGGAGAAAGAAAGCTTTCTTTTCTGAAGTAACAGCTGGAGAGTGAGGACCTACCGATCACGAGAAGGCGGCACCTCGTACTGCTACGGACTTCAGGACTGCATCTACGATAAAAACTCTTCAAGACATTCGAGGAGGTAATTATCATATTACAATGCATTAAAACAATTCATCAGGAAAAGGATGAAAGTATAAGTGACGCATTTAAAATCTTTGTAAGAGAGAGGAGTGTGAATAGCATGAAACTAACGAGGCCATTCATTTCTTTTCTTTGCAGTTTTTTTTATTTTTATATTTATTCTTCTTATACAATAGACTCAGTTGTCGTATTGTAGATTCTTTTAAATATGGAATTAAAAGCTAGTTACATTCTATAAAAGAATACGAAAAGAGTATCAACGGAAAACGAGACGGAGGCCACATCGTGAGTTGAACAACGGTACTGGAAAGGGGCGACCGTGCGGTTCTGCAGAGGGGCGGCTTTGCTCCCGACCGAGCTGCAAGGACAAGGACATCGAGCGATTGGAAGAGTCGACGCCGCAGATTTCTCTACGCCGTGAGAAGACACAGTAAGGTCGTGCCAACTTGAACAATTTGTAGATATTAGAAGGAATAATTTGTTTCGGAAAGAAAGTATTAGTACAGGTTCTTTATACCGATATTCTGTGAAAAATAGAATCAATCTTTTCTTTCAAGAAAAACTTAGCTAATTGTAAAGTTGCAACTAGGAAATTTACGACTGGAATGATTAGGCAAAGTTTTAAGTATTCTTTGAAATTGATTTAAATGAGAGAAAGGAAACAGTGTAGTTAATTATTAAGAGTGTAAGTTGTTTTCTTTTTTTTTCAGCAAGACAAAATTCTTGTATATGTAAAGTGTTTTATGTTCATTTACTGTAACAGCAATTTAATTAGAATATACTTAAGTAAGTGGAAAGTGATTCGACTTGAGTTTCTGTGTAAGTGCATTCAATCCACAACGGCCCACATGACCCTGATCCCCGCTATTCTAATTGTATTTTTTTATTTTGCGCCCACCTTGAAAACCCATTCTGAGCTAGCCGGCGGAGGGGTGGATCGCAATATATATATATATATATATATATATATATATATATATATATATATATATATATATATATATATATATATATATATATATATATATATAATATCTTTTAACGTGGTATCTATGCATTTCAGAGTGCATAGAAGCCTCTCACCCTAAGAGTGGGAGAATGGGAACACTTATATTTAATGTCTAGGAGACTATGTCAGCAAATGATGTGCATAAGCTGTTCCTCATTGTTATAACATAAAATTTATTGCACTTTTAACGTTTTCATTTGAAAGACCTATGAGTATAAATTCTTATATACTATACTCTAAATACCAATACCGCCATACATCTCTAAAGAACAACTGGGAATTGAGGGCAGCGGAAGTCGACATGTGTAGAATGATGCGGTACACTGTGTTCTATGCTTCACGAGAAATAAAACTTAATTTTCCTCATATACACAACGAAAATAAGTTTTAAATTTTCTGAATTACGGTCAGAGAAATGTCGGCTTGTATTGTATCACTCCTCGTCCGGTTCAGCGCGGCCTGTATTGGTTCTGCGGAATGATCCGCAATTAAAATGTATTTTAGCAAATATATTTTTGGAAGTAACTATGCATATACGAGAAAAAACTACCAAGAGTTATTTTGTTTTTCTAGTTACGAATCTGTTGGTGGAGAGTTAACGCAGGTGAAGCGAATCATCCCATTTAATGCAATCAACCCATGTTTTGCCACATTTAAAATAGGTATATATCAACTTGAGTTTTGGGAAGGTAATTGCGGTGACTGTCCCCCTCATGTATTTGATAACTAACACAAATTGATACTCCGTTACTCCAGCGAACACTATATTATGTTCATTGGTGAACCTACGTGGTTTTTCTAGTCATTCATTATTCTTTGTTGATTGATCTACATGTTGATCAGCCAATCCTTTTTTTCACAATTCGTCTAAAAAATGTGCCTTGTACACATGTCTTGACTTACTTCTAATGTTTTGCAAAACTACCTCTTGTATGAGTTTGAATCCCTATCGCCGTTTTAGTTCGTCCGCAGATCACGCCCTTCTCGTTCGGCGAGGAGCCCACAAACGCAGGGGAAGCCGTTGGCGTCGGGTGTGTCGTGTGGAAGGGCGATATGCCTCTGTCCTTTACCTGGTTGCTTAGCGGCGAAGATTTGGATGTGGAAGCAGACCCGGCCATCTCAGTCTCGTATTCGGGGCGCAGGAAGTTCATGTTGGACATCGATCCGGTGCGGGGCCACCATCTAGGGAATTACACGTGCGTCGTCCGAAACGCTGCGGGCTCCGACACGTACACGGCTGAGCTAAAAGTGAACGGTGCGCCCTGCAAGCACTTTGAGATATTTGTTTTGCACAAAATGTTTTCATTATGGAATAGCTCGTTATTTTTCTTATTGTAGATTAGTTTATTGTAAACGTAGTGGTAGCAATCTCCAAGCTCATTAACGTCTAGTTTATGTAAAATGAAATGTTCTTAAACTGTAACATCTCTCCTCTTTTCTCCCAGACTCCTTTAAGCAGGAAATGTTGTTATTAGTTTCTTTTTTAATTTTATGCGAATGTTGAAGAAGATCTACCGCTTTATTTTTTTGTTGATTTTTGTTTTGGGGCGCAATGTTCTTTAATTGGTAATTATACCATGTTTCTATTTTCACGCTTATTTGTTCGTACGTGGCGGTTTATGATTTCAGTTCGCCCTCAAATAACGCCATTCTCCTTCGGAGAGGAACCCACAAACGCAGGTGGAGCAGTCAGTGTACAGTGTTTCGTGTCGATAGGCGATTTTCCTCTTTCGTTTGAATGGTTGTTGAACGGGCAGACTCTGGACGCAGAAGCCGATGAAGCCATCTCCGCGTCTCCGGCAGGGCGGAGGAAGTACATGCTGGACATTGATCCCGTGAGAGGACACCATCTGGGCAATTATACGTGTATAGTGAAGAATGCTGCTGGCTCTGACAGCTACACGGCTGAGTTACGAGTGAATGGTGCGCTCACACAGTACGCCTCAGTTTTGTCTTGCATTACTAATCAAGTTAATTGTTTTAGCGAAATGGGAACGTAATTGAAAATAGTATTTACGTTTCTTAATTTTCTTCATACCGCATATCCCTAAATCCTGTACTTTCGTTTATATTTTGTGTTAGAAAGTATTAAAAATGCATCCTATATAATTTTACATTATACTACCATTATTGTCTTAGTCTTTTGATGTGGTCTAATGGACTCGTAGCGTAATGCCCAGCACATTTGCCTTTCTCCGCTGGAGACCGGGTTCGATCTCCGGCCAATCCGTGAGGAATTTGTGGAGGGCAAGGAAAGCTCTCACAAGGTTTTTCAGGGTTCTCCCGTTTTGCCTACTTCAATCATGGCGCCATCATCATTCACCTCATTATCGCTATTGCTATGATCTCAATAAATCACTCGTGGGCCTCAATGACTTCCGCAGTTGAAAAGCTTTTTAACCTCCAATATAAAAAGATAATTTTCAGCGTAATGGTTTAATTTAAAGTGGAGTTGTTCTCTAATAGCAGGGGTGATTGACCCAACTATAAGGTCGAAATGGTAGCATTTTCTCCTTATTCACGAGTATGTTTTTAATGTTTATTTGCTACCATACATTTTATGTGCGTCAAGTTGTGCGAAAATGGTGATATCTTTATTATGTTTTGCAAAACAATAGAGCTATTTTTTTATATTCCAGCAGTTACATAGTTTTTTTTTCAGCAAGTCATTAAAGTAACTTTGGCATTTCAGTTCGTCCACAGATTACTCCTTTCTCGTTCGGCAAAGACCCAACCAATGCGGGCGGAGCAGTAGGCATCAATTGTATCGTATCCATCGGCGATTTTCCTCTTTCCTTCACGTGGCTGTTAAACGGTCAACCGCTAGACGCGGAGGATGACGAGGCAATCTCGATCTCTCAATCAGGCCGCAGAAAGTATATGCTGGACATCGACCCCGTCAGGGGACATCACTTGGGCAACTACACGTGCACCGTGCGGAATGCTGCGGGCACCGACAACTACACTGCTGAGCTACGCGTAAACGGTGGGCGGTTCTGAAGATTGCAAAGCCCCAAGGCAGTAATAGTTAATTATTTCCGTAGAATGAGCTATGCCTCATTAAGGTAGATTGTAGTGCAATTCCAATTGGACAATCAAAAATTCCTATCATAATTCACAAACCCTTTCCTTAAACTCGCCACTAATGACTATTCTCTTAAAGCGTTTGATCGGTACGTTCAAATGTTCACACTGCCGTGAACTCTCAAGTTGTTGAATGGTGAAAAACACTTCGTACCTTCCTTTGCAGCGGAAGTGATGCGGTAGTAAAAACGATCCACAAAATCTGCTACATTATATGAGTGTACACCTCGAACTTTTCCGTCCCTACCGACCGTAAGTTTCAGATTAAAAATCCAAGTGGAAGAGAATAGGTAATTGAAGTAGTCTCACTAATTCAAATAAGTTTTAATTTAAATCAATTAATTTCAATTGAAGGTCGAATGGTGGGATTTTTTAGCAATTCTCACGAATGTTCAGTTGCACCAACTCTTACTTTCTTCATTTACAATGTTCTTTTCAGTTAGACCGCAGATTTTGCCTTTTTCCTTCGGTGAGAAACCCATGAATGCGGGCGGAGCCGTGGGCATCAGTTGCATCGTATCCATCGGCGATTTTCCTCTCTCCTTCACGTGGCTGTTAAACGGCCAACCGCTAGACGCAAAGGACGACGAGGCAATCTCGATCTCTCAATCAGGCCGCAGAAAGTATATGCTGGACATCGACCCCGTCAGGGGACATCACTTGGGCAACTACACGTGCACCGTGCGGAATGCTGCGGGCACCGACAACTACACTGCTGAGCTACGTGTCAACGGTGGGCGGTTCTGAAGAGTAGATTGTTAACCCCAAAACCCCATGGCACTTGCATTTATTCTTTTCGTAGATTAGGGTGTGTTCCGACAGAGTAGATTGTTGCGCTTTCCTGATCTTTAATATGTAAACTCTGTTCAACTTTCCACTGATGTCTGTTTCCTTCAAGCGTACGAGCCCGATGCTCAAATGTTCACAGATTTATTCTCAGCTGGGGATGGTAAAGATTTGGGATTATGAGAAAGTCTAGTACTGAGTTCTCTGCGGGTAAATAAGCACCTCTAAAACGAATGGCGCTTATAAATGCGAGAAAAAATTAGTGTATTACTGGTAATTTTCCATCCATTTCATATCAGAAAGTTAATATCAATATACATACGGAGAATCCTCTCCTGTATTATTTCAGTATACATACCTTTTGCGGCTCTCACACGCAACCAATCGTTATGAATGATGTCTCTAAAGAAAGATAATATCACAGAGACGAGATGAATTGCACTTGGACTTTAAAAGTATGAAGGATTTGTTTTAAAAACGCATCTAAATATATCAAATGCAACCCGCAACACTGTCGTATTTTTTAATCTGTATCGTTAAATAACTCCTAAACAAAGCGTTTTAGGGCCTTAAAAACTAAGTTTTTGAGGTCAAATGCTTCAAAGAAACATTCCTCACACCGTATTCTATACTATGAATATTCTATTACATTTGAATATCCTATTACATTTTCCTGATTCAACGCTTCTCAATTCTACCCCGACTGTTCAGAGAAAGTAGAATCTGCAACTGTATGCGAAATTAAACTAATTATTTGATATTCTACGCGATTGAATTACACGGGTGTATCTCTGCTCGGTAATAATGTTAAATAAGAACAGTTAAATTGACAGGGGTGTATTGTATTGTTATCAATATGAGGAGACATATAGAACAAGTGACGGAGGATAAGAGTGTCTTAAAGAAAAAATATATATTACAAGCTTAATACGGAAGTGGAAAAATAGAGAAGAGGATTTGGTTTAACATGCGAGAGTTCTCGCACGGGTACGCTAGTAGGACATATACCAGTACTTTTGTATGTTCAAATGAGTACTAATTTAGTTCAGTTCATTTGATATGAAGATATTACGTCAACTTTTCGTTGTCACTCCCAATTGCTTAGTTTTGCATATTTGCACACTTGTTTGTTCACCTTTTTTTCAGTTAGGCCGCAGATTTTGCCCTTTTCGTTCGGTGAGAAATCTATCAATGCGGGCGGAGCTGTGGGCATCATTTGTGTCGTGTCCATCGGCGACTTTCCGCTCTCTTTCGCCTGGTTGTTGAACGGGCAGCCTCTAGACGCTGATAGCGACGACGCCATCTCAATAACTCAGTTAGGTCGCAGGAAGTTTATGCTGGACATTGACCCAGTCAGGGGCCATCACTTTGGCAACTATACGTGCGCCGTTCGGAACCCTGCTGGGACTGATAACTACACAACAGAGCTACTTGTCAATGGTGCGAATGTTGAACATCAAACCATTAGCACTTGCGTATATTTCCGTTGATTGAGAATGCTTTGTAAGAGTATTCTGTTGTGATCATTTATTATTTTGTTCTGTTTTATTTCTATTGATTCTCCTATCCTTTGATACGCTTACGGGTTCGCTAGAATATTTCAACTATTTTGACGTCATTAAATTAATTATTCGTGATCGGGGGAGTTCATGTAAACAGAACCTCTCGCATTCGATTCTAACCCTAGGATTTTTGTAAATTAGAAAAGCAACTATTCGTACATTCTTCCGGAAGAAATAAAATGATATTTTTAATGTACGTTTTCTTTAACACGGAAAGAGCCAATTAGACTTTTGTGCCTGTGATTTCAAAATTAACTTTCATCGCTCATAAATTTCAAATTGTGAGATGGAGCAACAGTAGAGTTGAACATAAAAAAACCGCCATGACCCGCCATAAAAAATAGAACAATTCGTTTTATTCCAACACGTATTTTAACTTTTATATGTATCCCGTCATTCCTGAAATCTTCCTTCAGTAAATATTTTGGGTAATTTCCTGTTTTTGCCCTCTTTTTATTTGACATCCTCGTTTGACTGGTCATTTCAGTTCGGCCACAGATTTTGCCCTTCTCGTTCGGCGACGAACCAATCAACGCAGGCGAAGCGGTGGGCATAAACTGCATCGTTTCGAAGGGCGATTTTCCTCTTTCCTTCACATGGTTGCTGAACGGGCGAAACTTGAATGCAGAAGACGACCAAGCAATCCAGATCTCGCAGTCAGGCCGTAGGAAATATATGCTGGACATAGAACCTGTGAGAGCTCATCATTTCGGAAACTACACTTGCTCTGTGAGGAATGCTGCGGGCACAGACAACTACACGGCTGAGCTTCGTGTCAACGGTGCAATTGAATATCGTTATGCATTTATGAAGCTTGAAAGTATTAGTTGTTTAGAAGTGTGCGTAGAAATAGAGATTTATAATTTATTTTATTTTCGTTAAAGTTTCTTTGATTTTGTGGGAGAGCTCGAACTTCTCCATCTTCATTTTAATTTGTTCTTTAATTATCTCAAAACCGTTCAAACATTTATCAAAGTTTCAGTAATTATTTATCCATTTCCCGAAGAGAGCGGACGATCAATGAAACCATGGACGGTACGGCTTCGAAGAGACTATCAAGCCGCGATAAAGGTTTTCTTATGCGATATTGTACAGTTCGAGCCGTCTGTTTTTCGCGCGCAAGTCACTCCTCGTGATTTCAGTGCGGCCGCAGATCACTCCGTTCTCATTTGGGGAAGAGTCCACCGATGCTGGCGAAGCAGTAGGCGTCAACTGCATCGTGTCCAAAGGGGACTTCCCTCTCTCCGTGACGTGGCTGTTGGACGGACACGCCCTGAGCGCGGAAGGCGACGAGGCGCTCTCCGTATCGCAGGCCAGCAGGCGCAAGTACACTCTGGACATCGACCCCGTTCGGGGACACCACTCGGGCAACTACACGTGTACGGTGCGCAACGCCGCGGGCAGCGATAACTTCACGGCTGAGCTGCGAGTGAACGGTGGGCGTGGCATTATTTTGCGTTACGATTCTTCGTGGTTGTCTCTTTCATTCTCTTTGTTTCGTAGAATATTCGGTACATAATTACTGTACGTTTTGAAAGGTGACTATTCTTCCTTTTCATGTTAACCATCCTCGAGAACATATATCCTCAAACTCGTCTTGTCAGATTTTTTGGTATGAGGTGATGCAGGCTATTTAATGTCGGACCGCGATTGATTGAATAAATGGCATCTATATCCAATGTGTACGACGCCGTTTTTTAGCCTTCTTAATTGGAAATCGAAAACTTTTACCTTGAACTAATTCGTCTTAATTATTTTATAATAGTTAGGAGTACTAAGCTATTACAGGAAGCCCGATTCTCAAAAACAGCTATGGGACGTCACACGCGTTGACTTGCGATAAATTCGTGACGTACCAAATTACTGCACAGAAATTACGAAAATTTTTATACATCGGAAAATAGTTCCGATGTAGCGAAGAGCAAGATATGAGGTCGTGGGTGTTGTCTGCTTAATGGTTGAATGCGACGACGAAACATGAAATGGAGTTATTTAGTGATGTGATTGTTTTCAGTACCCCCGCAAGTGTCCCCGTTTTCCTTCGGCGACGACCCGGCGAACGCGGGTGAAATGGTAGGCGTTCAATGCATCGTCACCAAAGGCGACTTACCGCTCGATTTCAAGTTCTATTTTGGCAACCAGGAGATAATCACAGGTGCCGACAGAGATATATCCATATCGAAAACTGGTAAACGAAGGTTCATCCTGGACATCGATCCCGTAAGAGGGCACCACAGTGGCAACTACACCTGCTCCGTTAGAAACTCTGCTGGATCCCACAACTTCACCGCAGAACTGCATGTAAACGGTTCGCGTGTACTCTTGAACTGCAAAAGCTGTTTAATATTTTTTATGTTGAAACCCAAGTTTAAATTTTACATTTGCAAGACGTAGGGGTTATTTCAGTGGTCTACCATGCCTTTTCTCTTCCAACACCCATTTCTTTAATATTTTGTATGTTGCTTTCAACTCAAAGAATTCGTAGATAACACCTTTCTTTACGGAGAATACAGATATTAAATTTTCGTATTTGAAGTCTGTTGCCTTTTTCGTAGTTCCTCCGCAGATATCACCGTTCTCATTCGGAGAGGAGCCATCGAACGCTGGGGATATGGTTAGCGTTCAATGTGCGGCTGCCAAGGGAGATCTTCCGATCTCATTTTCCTGGTATTTTCGCGGTCAGGAGCTTCAAGAAGGGATACATAAGGAGGTGTCTATTTCAAGAATGAGCCGACGCAACAACATCCTAGAGATAGACCCTGTCAGAGGTCATCATAGCGGAAATTACACGTGCTCCGTTCGCAACAATGCTGGCATGGAAAATTTCACCGCTGAGCTGCATGTAAACGGTGTGACATTTCTCAAACAGTTATTTCCGAAATTGTGTTCAAAGACGGTTCATTTTTTTCTTTTCTTTACCATCCCTTTCCTCTTCTCCCTCCTGATCGTTCACAGAAATAATTGCGTTTTTTTTCAATATGTACGTGTACTACTTGGTATTGCAGTTTCGCCACAAGTGTCTCCCTTTAGCTTCGGTGACGAGCCGTCCAACGCCGGCGATACAGTCAGCGTATCATGCGTCGCGGCTAAAGGAGACCTTCCTATGGTCTTAACGTGGTATTTCAATGGCCAGGAGTTAAGCGAAGGAGTGCACGAAGGGATATCAATCTCAAGAATGAGCCGCCGCAACAACATTCTCGAAATTGATCCAGTGCGAGGTCACCACAGCGGCAACTATACATGCTCTGTGCAGAACCAAGCCGGAGCTGTAAACGTTACCTCAGAGTTGCACGTGAATGGTGCGCTGGATTATCACGAATTTCAGTCTTGAGCATGACGTTTGGTTAATTTTTTTCCGTCTATTTCTGCGTTCCTTTATTTCGTTCCGTTCATGTACCTTCTTTATTTTTCTTCCTTGAATTTGCCAGCAAAGAGTCTGTTACGGCCTTCCAACGCATTTTTTAAACGACTCAGGGTTTCTTTGTTATGTAAGTAAACTACATTTTAGAAGTATCCCACGGGGTCTGCTACACACGATACGAGAGACAGGGATCCAAAACCACATAATCCGACATTTTCTGAATGTGAAATGCACATTACAAAATCGTGTTACATCTCTCTCAAATAGTACGAACTCACCTTTGAAACCCGAAACAAACACGTGGAAACATGGTCAGGGCATTTCCAGTTCATGAACTGCAGATAAACAAAAAGTAAATTACTGAACTATTCTTGAGACGATATTTCGTTGCAAGTTTTATTTCCTGTTGTTCATTAACGCGCTGTCACATTAAAATAATACCTATAATATGAATTCCTAATAGTTTTGCATTTTTAAATAAATAAATAAATTTTTCGGTGTAACTAGAACGTTTCTACAAGGGAATAGCCGGTAAGATCGTGTAGTAAAGTGATTAAACTCTGGCCGCTCTGAGAGACGAGATAGCACGTGACTGTTGTGTGCACAGACGTGTTGTTTTAATGGCTTCGCAGATGTCCACTTTCACCGTTGCCGAGGAACCCGTCAACGCGCGCAAAATGGTGAGCGGCACGTACGTGTCTCCGAAAGGAGACTTCCCGCTGGCCTTCGTGTGGTACTGCAGCGGCTCGGAGGCCGCCCCTGAAACGCACGACGCCATCTCGGTAGCGAAAACGAGGCTCCGCAGCAATATTTTGGAAGTCGATCCAGTAAGGGTCCACCGTGAGGTCACATACACCTATTCAGTGAAGAAAGCCGCGTGGCCGGATAATTTCACCGCGGATCTTCGTGTGAACTGTGCATTTTCATGGTTGTTGCTTTCTGTTGACTTCTGCTCGTATTCATTCGAGGTTTCTTATGTTTTGGTACTGTCCCGTTGCCTTGAGAGTAGATATTATTCAGAGAAATGCCTAAGATTTCATTTGAATGCTCCTGTCCAATTCCAGTGCCTCCACAGATCTTGCCGTTTTCGTTCGGAGAAATACCAGCGAATGCTGGTGACATGATGGGAACCCAATGCGTTGTCCCCAAAGGAGATTTACCTATGGAAATATCATGGTATCTGAACGGTCGCCGTCTGCGCTCTGGAATGGAGCAAGGCATTACTATAGTGCGCATGAACACATTGTCCAGCGTCCTCAGCATTTACCCTGTTCGCGATCATCACAGTGGCAACTACACGTGTTCTGTTCGAAATCAAGCGGGAGCCGACAACTTTACTTCTGAACTTCGCGTCAATGGTGGGATTTATGCGCGATTGTTGTTTTAAATTTATTTCTTTTTTCTAGCCCGGAAACCATTATCTCCTGCCTAATCACCTTTTCTGATGTTAATTGCCCAAATATTAGTAAAAAAAATCACTTGTTTCCAGTGGCGCCACAAATAACTCCGTTTAATTTCGGAGACACTGCAGCGAATGCCGGCGATATGGTAGGCGTACAGTGTATGGTACAAAAGGGCGACTTGCCCTTAACAATCTCGTGGCTTTTTGACGGCGTGGACCTGTCCCCTGAGAGTGATCAAGCGGTTTCTATTTCCAAGCTGAGTCGAAGAGTAAATAATCTGGAAATTGAACCTGTTCGTGGACGCCACAGCGGCAACTACACGTGCGTTGTCCGCAACCCCGTGGGTTCAGACACTTATACTGCTGAATTGCGCGTGAATGGTTAGAAAATGCATTTCAAGTAGCTTACGTTTTCATTATGACACTTGTCCCTTTAACCTGACCGTTTGCCTACGTTTAGAAATTACTTTTTGAAGATAGAAATCGCTAGAGTAAATAATTTACTACTGACATTTGGATTTTCCATTTCAACATTAGTCTAGTGTTCAAGAAATGTATAGCAACTCTCTCAAAAGCAATCGATTTTTTGTACGTAGTGAAAACTTGGACATTAAAAACTACAAAAGGACTGTCGTATCTGATACCACTTGCTTATTTACCAGTTTCGAGGTTGGCCTTTCCTTTAGAATTTTATTGTCAGCAGCATATTTATAAAATTCGAATTTATTTGCAGTGGCTCCTCAGATAACTCCATTCAGTTTCGGAGATAAAGCTGCTAATGCCGGAGACATGGGTGTCGTGCAGTGTATGGTTCAAAAGGGAGATTTGCCTTTAACCATCACGTGGCTCTTCAACGGCAAGGAACTTAATCCCGATGATGATCAGGCTGTGTCGATATCGAAAATGAGCCGCAGAGTTAACAATTTAGAGATTGAGCCAGTTAGCGGTCGGCACAGCGGCAACTACACGTGCTTTGTCCGGAATCCTGTGGGATCCGACAAGTACACTACTGAATTGCGTGTTAATGGTTAGGAAATATTTCACAAGTTGGTTGCAGTGTTTCATTTCACAGATTCGACCTTAAACCTATCCTGTTGTTCTATCATAGATTCAAGCTTTTTGGAAGTATCTCTGGTTTGGTTATGTGGACGCATTTTTCAGTTCATCTCCTGGTGGATGAAAGTTCGAAGACATCATCTTCATCTAGTGTGTTATTCTAAAGATCATGTTTCGCCTGGACATCGGATGGATCTTTAAAATAGTGACGTCAATTGGATACTGCAAAACCTTCATCCTGCAGAATAAACAGTGCTCTATTGTGATCTAGCTAGAACGCATTACATCATTCCTAAAGTGAGGCTCGGGGTTTTTTGCAGTATCTCCTCAGATAACTCCATTTAGTTTCGGGGAAACTGCTGCCAATGCTGGTGATATGGTAGGTGTGCAGTGTATGGTGCAAAAAGGAGATATGCCATTGACCTTCACATGGCTTTTCAACGGCGAAGAACTGTCACCTGAAACCGATCAAGCTGTGTCGATTTCGAAGATAAGTCGTAGGGCGAACAATCTGGAGATCGAGCCTGTCCGTGGCCGCCACGGTGGCAACTACACGTGTACTGTCCGCAACCCGGCGGGTTTCGATTCTTACACTTCGGAGTTACGTGTGACTGGTTAGGAAGTGTTTGTCAAATTTATTATTTTTTATTTTCAATCATTTTAACCTCTAACCTCCCGCTTTTCCGCCCAGACTCCACCCTCTGCACCATCAGTTAATGATTACTTTTTCATCTCGCGAAGTTGTATACCTTGAAATTGCAGTTCGACCTCAGATCACTCCTTTCACCTTTGGAGAAGATCCCGTGAATGCAGGAGATATCGCAAGCATTCAATGTATAGCCCTCAAAGGCGACTTTCCCCTCACCGTCACGTGGTTCTTCAACGGCAAGCAGTTGACGCCTGGCGCGGATCAAGACGTCATCATCTCGCAAAATAGTCGCCGCGTGAGCAACCTTGAGATCGAGCCCGTTCGTGGACATCACGCCGGCAATTACACATGCACAGTTCTCAACAACGCCGGGACAGAAAATTTTACTTCGGAATTGCACGTGAACGGTTCGATACTGCGCTTTTCACTATCCTGCTCTATTCTCTAGGACATATTTCTTTGTATTGTTACTTTTGTTGTCCTTCAGACTTTTCCCTTCTGAACTTTTTTTTTAATGAATCATCGCTGTCCGTATTTTCAGTACGCCCTCAGATCACACCTTTTTCTTTCGGAGAGGAGCCAGTAAATGCGGGAGACATCGCCACTATACAATGCGTCGCTCTAAAGGGCGACTTTCCGCTGACGTTTACGTGGTACTTCAGCGGCAAGGAGTTGAGTCCGGGTACAGACAAAGAGATATCCATATCTCAGACCAGTCGTCGCGTCAGTTTCCTCGAAGTCGAGCCCGTCCGGGGACACCACGCAGGCAACTACACGTGCACTGTGCGCAACAGCGCCGGTGCAGATAACTTCACTTCGGAGTTGCACGTAAATGGTCTCTCGCCTCTCATTTTTAAATTTTTAGCGCGAGAATGCTTAGGGTGTAATTTACGATTACTTTTCATTGACATCTTTTCGCCTTTTTTAATCTCCTTTCCTACCCCGTCAGCAACAGCGTCACAGCAATTCAAAGAGTTCGTCTTTTTAGTTCGTCCCCAGATTACTCCCTTTTCGTTTGGAGAAGATCCTGTGAATGCGCGAGACATCGCCACCATACAGTGCGTTGCACTTAAAGGCGACTTTCCGCTAACGATCACGTGGTTCTTCAACGGCAAGGAGTTGTCGCCCGGCGTAGATCAAGACGTTTCCATCTCGCAGAGCAGTCGACGTGTGAGCAATCTTGAAATCGAGCCTGTTCGTGGACATCATGCCGGCAACTATACGTGTTCAGTGCGTAACAACGCGGGTGCCGATAATTTCACTTCGCAACTTAACGTGAATGGTTCGAAACTTTTCAAAAAATAATGCCAGATTGCTTTCTTTTGCTCTCTAATGTACTAGATAGGAACGAGAAAACATACATCTTTTATATAACATTTGTCATGTATTTTCCCCTCTTCCCCTCTTTCCATTTCCTAAACTTAATTAACGCAGTTGCATTTTAACCTACGCTTTTATACTGCTTTAACTATCATCTTTGTTTGATCAACTTTCTGGTTAGTTCCGCCACAGATATCCCCATTTTCATTCGGCGACGAACCAGCCAACGCTGGAGACATGGCCAGTGTGCAATGCACAGCTTCTAAAGGCGACTTGCCGTTGTCATTCGCCTGGTTCTTCAATGGCCAAGAGCTGCTCCCGGAAGCGAACCAAGAAGTCTCCGTTTCGAAACCGAACCGTCGGAAGTACACTTTGGATATAGATCCAGTTCGCGGTCATCACGCTGGCAACTACACGTGCTCAATTAGAAATGCTGCTGGCACCGAGAATTTCACTTCAGAGCTACATGTGAACGGTCTGGAGTATTTTTCAATTGTTTGCCACTCACTTCTTCGTAGATGCTAAAACGTATTTTGTGGAACCAACCATTTAATCTTTTCTGTTTCAAACTTCCTGTTCCCGTTTCCAATTTTTTGTAAACACGGTTCCGCCGTTTCGCTCCGCTGTTTTAATGTTTCTTAAATTTACATTCTGGAGTTTACAAAATGTATTTCACGTAAGAAGGGTACATTCCAACTTGACATATTTGTTCATTCCTGAGGTCTTCTGTTTGTAGTGCCGCCACAGATTTCACCCTTCACATTCGGCGAAGAACCTGCCAACGCAGGCGATGCTGTTAGCGTGCAGTGTATGGCAGCTAAAGGAGATCTCCCGTTGACGTTTATTTGGTTTTTCAACGACCAGGAACTCCAACTAGGAGTGAAAGAAGATATCTCAATTTCCAGGATGAGTCGCCGGAATAACATTTTAGAAATCGACCCCGTGAGAGGTCACCACGCAGGCAACTACACTTGCTCCGTGCGCAACAAAGCTTCGACAGAGAATTTCACGGCCGAACTTCACGTAAACGGTGGGCACGGTCGTCCATCTGCCGTTCGTGGGAAACGCATGGAATTGTTTACATTTTCATCTACCCTTCGCTACTGCCTTTCCTAAATTCTAATTATTTAAGTTTCTTACGTTTCCGCATTCATACATGCTCCTGTTTTCAGTTCCGCCGCAGATTTTGCCGTTTACGTTTGGCGACGAACCATCCAACGCTGGGGAAATAGCCAGCGTACAGTGCGTATCACCCAAGGGAGATCTTCCGCTCACGTTCACGTGGTACTTCAACGGCCAAGAACTGGTACCGGATGATAATCCAGAAATATCTCTTACCACTGCCGGCAAGCGCAAGAACTTGTTGGACATCGACCCGGTTCGCGATCATCATGGGGGCAACTACACGTGCTCTGCTCGGAACGCTGCGGGTGTCGATAAATACACTGCCGAACTACACGTGATCGGTTCGAATGCTTTGATGATGCCACTGATGATGCTTACGACTAACGCTATTAGCTTCCTTTCCTTTCACGTCTTCCTTCTTGAATCAATGAGCTTGCCGAACTTTTGCTTTAAATCCGCTATGCTGCAACTTCTTTTTCGTAACTTTGTATACGTCGATAATGATTCAAGTGATATTCGATCTTATAGTATTTTGTCACATCCCGTCGATAGGTTGATTTAAAGAATAATATTTGTAATTTACTGCTGTTATTACGGAAAGTCATAACTGCTGTCAAAATTATTTCGCATATACCTAAAAGAAGATTAATTTAATACACATATTCATTTCGAGATATATCTAAATTACTAGTGTCATTCCTATTAGAATGGGTGATATTATTGCCTCCATGTATCTCATGGATAGATTAAAACTAAAGGTGACTTTACATTATTAGTTATTTCTACAAAATTATAATTTACTGATTGTTTTCATTTTTTCTCTATCGATCGAACATCATATTCAGCAATTGGGAGCTATCTATATGTTACTTCTGGTTAGTTTTGTTCTACGCTATATAGGCTGATGAATATTATAAAAAATACAAAAATAATGTTTTCGAGACTGGATGGCGGCGTTATAAATGTCTGGCCTTAATTTGAATTAAATTAAATTAAAACACTCGCAATGCCACAAGTTTAACGTTTTTTAACAGTTTGCCTTCAGTCTGCCGTCTGATTGCGATTTCGTCTGGCATTCCTTCGCTGGCTCACACAGTGCGTATGAAGCACTCGTCTCTGAACCCATGCCTCTTCTTACAGTCGCTCCCCACATCACCCCTTTCTCCTTCGGTGACGAGCCTGCGAATGCCGGAGACACAGTCGGCGTGCAGTGCGTCTCCTTCAAAGGGGACCTGCCGCTTTCTATCACGTGGTTCTTCGGAGACCGCGAACTTACGCCTGGCGCGGACCAGGAAGTGACAATAACGAAGACGAGCCGCCGCGCCAGCACTCTGAACATCGATCCGGTGCGCGACCGCCACAGCGGCAACTACACGTGCTCCGTGCGCAACGCGGCGGGCGCCGACAACTACACGGCCGAGCTTCACGTGAACGGTGTGGATGTAGGAAACTAACTCTCCGTTCTCATTGGATCATAGGCTTCGTCTGTTTCTCTGACTCTTCTTTCCTCAAGGTTTCCCGGTTCCTTCGCAACTTTCGTTCTTTGTCGTCCGATGTCCGCCGTTCTCGTTCATTCAAAGCTTCGTTCGAAATTCAGGCTTTTCTTCATGTTGTAGTAGACTTTTAAAGTTTTCAGAAACGATGATGATCTTTGAAATTTATGAACGGTCTTCTTGGTATATAATTTTCTGATTGTATTATTCGTCTCAGCTACTTGTCTCTGATAATATATGCAAAGTAAATTAAATATTTTATGATCTGATTTCCTATATTTATATATCGGAGCGTATGCGAAAACTACAATTTTTTCATAGACATTCCATCAAATCAGGTTCAGCGAATGTGCCATCGTACTGTAAGGCAACATAAACTGTATCTAGGAAATGTTTTGGAACATCATGAAAAATAGACATGGATGTTTCAGGTATAACATAACACGAACTCTTACTCGCATTGTGACGATAAGGTATTCATTGAAGGTTGGCAACGTTTCCATTTAAAAATTGGTTATGCGTGGAAGTTCGCCTTGCCTGTAGCTGTCTTCTGTCGTTAACGGGAAAGCGGGAGAGGAGCCCCCCGCAGCGCGAACGCCACGGCCATGTCATCGCTGCCCACCTGCCTGCTGCGTGTCTTGCAGTGCTGCCGCGCATCGTGCCCTTCCACTTCGACGTGCCGATCTTCGCGGGCCAAGCCACGCAAGTGACGTGCCTCGTGGCCGAAGGCGACCTACCGCTCGACATCACGTGGAACTTCCAAGGCAGCCACCTGTCCTCGCAGATGGGCATCTCGACCAACCGAATCGGCCGGCGGACGAGTCTGCTGCTGATCGACCCCGCGTCCTCCGGCCACGGCGGCAACTACACTTGCACGGCACGCAACTCGGCCGGCGTGGTTAACTACACCGCGCATCTCGACATCCACGGTACTATGGCGGCTCCCGCGCGTCTCCGTGCCCCATCCCGCTAACTCCTCAACCGTCGCAACCGTCGCGCTCGGCGGGAGCGGAGCCGGCGTCGGCACCGCCGCCGTCGCCCACCCTCTCGACGGCCCCCCGAGGCCAGCGTCGCCACCCCGTCGGCGGACCGACGCCGTCTCGCCGACGTCTGCTACTTGCTTGCTGCTTGGCGCGGCCCTCCCGGGCGGTCGTCGCTCTGGGGACAGCCGTCGCCAAGGAGCCCCTCTGCTAGGCCGAGCGTGCGAGAGAGAGAGAGAGAGAGGGAGAGTTCAGAGCGTCGAGGGAGGAAGTGTAGGAAAGCGTACTTGCCGTCGAGGAGAGCTCGGTAGACGTACGTCAGCTCGGGACACACGATACACATGCCAACTTGCACAGGCTCCCACTTCTTTGGTGCACTGCCGGCGGGCACTGCCTCGAATATGCCGCAGAGTAGGGCGAAAAATTGGCGCGGCCTGTAGGTCGCTGTCACGCTGCGCCCTGTATCCATTTGGATATTGCCGCTGCCGCTTAGATCTGCTTGTGATTACTGAATTAGATGTGTTTGTTTAGGAGTCGATCGATTTGTATAATGTCGTGGTCCTGGGCGTCCCGTCCAATTTTCCCTTCTATTCCCGCCCAGGTTGTAGGGTTCCCTCCTTCCCAGTCTAGCCCTTTCTGTTCTTTCTGTTATGTTATTTCTTTAGCTATCGGCTATTGTGTTTGTTTTGCTATTAATCTTCTATTTTTGTAGCATAGTTTGCAATTGTTATTTCTCTTTTTTCTGCATGATTCTTGTTTTTATGACTATTTGTCTGTATATAATGATTTTTCTTGCTCTTCCAATGTTAATATGCATGTCTTTATATTTATGCAAGACATTTTTACTATCTTTTTCTCTCTTTTTCTTATCTGGTAATAATCAGAACATTGAATACACCAAATGTTTGCATTTTCATTCTCATTTTACATAGTAATGTATTATTGAGGGATATCAATTACTTTTGAAATAAACATCAGTTTGTGGTGTATTCAATGTTACTGTCTTTAGAATAAGTCATTCAGTATTTAAATTAGTTAGCAAATTATCAAATCATATTTATGCCCATGTTAACTAAATGTAAAATAATTTTAAAAAATGATTTTGTGGGGCAATTAAAATCAGTTAATGAAATTTTTGAACAAATAATTAATTCAACCAAGTTTATTTTTAAAAGAAAAGTAAATTTTGAAAAATGTGTTACGTTTTGACTATTTCATTGCAAACTATAACTGCATGCTAAATCTATAAAATCTCCTGTAGTGAGTGTTGTAACTATTTCTTAATTTCTGCAGTTCCTCCTCGCTGGATTGTTGAGCCTACTGATAAAGCATTTGCCCAGGGCAGTGATGCTCGTGTTGAGTGCAAAGCTGATGGCTTTCCACGGCCTGTTGTTACTTGGAAGCGTGCAGCTGGTGAGTTACAGTATAGTAAGGTGTTTTTTATTCCAATAAATTAAATGCAGTGTCTTGTTGAATTAGTTGTTGTTTCTGAAGTTTATGTTATGCAAAAATATTTTTGTTGAACTAAAGCAATTTTTCAGTCACATTTTCATTTGTTTAGAAACTGCTCACAATCAGTGCAACAGAATTGTGTAAAATTTCACAAGGCAATTTGTTACCTGTGAATAATCTTGTATTAAAGCAATTATACTTGTAAATAGATGTTTTTCCATTATTTTCTAAGTTTTGTTATTTCAAAAGTGTATAGTTAAAATAACTTGAAAAAATGTTGAATTAATGATTGTATTCTCATGAATGTTCTTGAAAACTTCCCGTAAAGTAATTTATTGCTGAGAATTGTTCCATTAAAAAAAAATAACTTTGTATGTACGGTAAAACTTGCTCAATGCGGAATGTGTATAATGCGGAAATCTGTCTAATGTAAACTTAAATTGCGGTCCTGCCAATCACAAATTCTACAGTTTTACATTGTATAAAGTGGAATCTTGACGAATATGGAAAAAAATTCTGGTCTCTTGAGGTTTCGCTTTGGGCAAGTTTTACTGTATTTAGTTTCCATATTATAACATAATTTAAAATCTTTTTAATTATCATACGTGAATTTTTATTTGAATGAGGATGGAACATTGATATATCCTTGTGAACATTCCAATGTAATGTTTGTAGGAGACACACCTGGAGATTACAAGGACTTGAAGCCTAATAATCCTAATATCAAAGTGGAAGAAGGAACTCTTACTATTGCAAATATTCAAAAAACTAATGAAGGCTACTATCTTTGTGAAGCAGTGAATGGAATTGGGTCTGGTTTGTCAGCTGTTATTTTCATCAGTGTTCAAGGTACAATTTATATAATATCCAAATCAAAATGCTCTAAATCATCATATACTTTGCAGCGTAAGGAAATTGGGTGATTTTAGGTAGTTTTTGGCCTCTCTAATTTGCGGTTTTTATAATATTCTTCATTGCACCCTGGCCAAGAAATGTGTATGTGATCATAAAATTTGTTCTCCAAAATTATTTATTTTAATTAGGACTACTAATAAAATTGTTTTAGCTCCACCTCACTTTGAAATAAAGCTACGCAATCAGACAGCCCGTCGAGGAGAACCTGCTGTACTTCAGTGTGAAGCTCGTGGTGAAAAGCCCATTGGAATACTGTGGAATATGAATAACAAACGACTTGACCCCAAGAGTGATAATAGGTATTAGCACATTTTCTTGCCTCTAATGTTGTTTTTGAATAAATGTTATCTTATTGTGTGAAATTAATATTGATATTTCATGGAACCAATTGATATATTCACATACATAGATTTAATGTTATTAAATCCATTGTTTTAAACTTATCTTGAACAGAAAAATGATAATGTTTAGAATTTGACATGACTTTCAAAAATCATCTAACATTGTACTTGCATCTTGTCTGAGAAATATCCTTTTTATAATTTTAATTCAATATCTCATTTATTGTGTAATGCTTATTTACATAAATGGAAATAATATTTCTTCTTGTGTACTTGCATTGGATAACCACATGTATAAAGGAAAATTATTCAAGATGTACATGAATTGACACTTCATTTTTCTTCCTTGAATACAAAATAATAATATAATTACTGGCTCAAAATATATCATAATACTCTTAAATTTCACTCAGGTACACTATCCGAGAAGAAATTCTTCCAAATGGTGTGTTGTCTGATCTGAGCATTAAACGTACAGAACGTGGTGATTCTGCTCTTTTCACATGTGTGGCCACAAATGCATTTGGTAGTGATGACACTAGCATAAATATGATAGTTCAAGGTAATTCATACTTTACTTAGTTTTGAAATATAATTCCATCAGTTTATTGAAAATAATCCAAAAATCTACTTTCCTGTACAGAGGTTCCTGAAATACCATATGGATTAAAAGTTCTTGATAAGTCTGGACGATCTGTTCAGCTTCAATGGGCTGCGCCATATGATGGAAACTCCCCTATCAAACGTTATCTCATTGAATATAAGATTTCAAAAGGTGAGTAAATTTTTCAAGAAGACTTGATGTAGTGAACTTACTGTGTAAAGTCCCTTTATATCAAGTTAAAATTTGTATAAAATTGGAACTTCAAAATAGGTACATGGGAAGAACATATTGATCGTGTTTTGGTACCTGGGCAGCAGACTGTAGCAGGAGTCTTTAATTTGAAACCAGCTACTACGTACCACTTACGCATTGTAGCAGAAAATGAAATGGGAGCTTCTGATCCTTCTGATACAGTCACCATTATCACTGCTGAAGAAGGTAAGGATGTTTGAAAATAATATTGAATCAGCAATTATGTACTAGCTGGTAATGTAACGCATTATTGGAAATACAAAATGATTGTTGTATTAGAACTCTCTGAATTAGAAATCTTATCTATTTATGTCTAAATTTTAATTATTCACAGCACCTGGAGGTCCTCCCACTGGTGTTAAAGTTACTGCTGAGGATCAGTCAACCCTTCAAGTTACCTGGAAACCACCAGAACGTGATCAATGGAATGGAGAGATCTTGGGATACTATGTTGGTTACAAATTGGCATCTTCTGAATCTCCATACCTGTTTGAAACTGTTGAATTCAGCAAAGAGGAGGGAAAGGAACACCATTTGAAAATTGATCAACTAAAGTAAGTTAATATTCAATCAAATCTAGACAAGTGGAAAGCTTGGATTAGTGAGACTATTAATTGTGATTAATTGTCTCACTAATCCTCCACTAGTCTCAATAACATTTTTATATGAGAAAACTTCTAGTAGTGGGAGTCATAGATCAGAATAAAAAGTTAATTACCAAATTATAATTATCAATCATGATTAACAATACCACAACTAGAAATGAAATAATAACAAATGGTCTATTTATAATGCCCACCATGCACAAATTCTTGTCAGTAACTTGAACACTGACACCAAACTGTTGACACATATGTCCAATATAATTTATTTTCCTCAAACCTTTCATTTCACTTTAACATGTGCTTTTCTCTTCAAAAGAAAATTAAACATGTCATGGAAAAATGCAACTTGGATAAATCAAAGAAATGTGTAAAAGCAAACGTATTTTTTTTCTTTATTTCAAAATATCGTAAAATATTACTTGGCTTTCATGTCTGTTTCTGAAAATACAAAAAGCATTTTAAGGAAAGTAATAGCACATGGAAAAATAATTAAAATTATCAGGATAGTTTGAAAGCTAATAAATAATAATTAAAGCAATGAGGAATATTATAAAAAAAATATGACAATATCATCTGAAAACTTTATAGAGAATATTGTTTTAAAAGATAATGACAGAGAAGTAAGCAACCTAGTAAAAGTTGTGAGTCTCTTCAAACAAAGCTTTTCATGAATTGTGATTGGTCTCGCAAAGAGACTAAAACCACAAAATTCAACATCATACATTCCCCAAAAGTTTGTTTCTGAAATTTCTTCCAGTTAAATCCTCAGAGTAGTCAATAAACAAAAAAAATAAATATTCGGTTGGTATAGATGAATTTCCAGGTTGTTAATTAAAAACTTGTGCACCTGCTTTTAGACATGTGCACTCGCATTATCAATGCTCCTTTACTCAGAGGAATATTTCCAGATATTTTGAAAACAGCAAAAATTAAGTCACTTTTAAAAAGCAATAAAAATTAATTTCAAACTTATCAGTCGATTTCTCTTTTATCAGTGTTTCCAAAAATATTAGAGAGACTTTTCTAAAGGAATGGAAACTTTTCTCAAGGAAATCAAAGCGTTTCTCATCATGGATTTAGAAAATCAAAATCTACAGAATCAGCAATTTTTCCGGAAACATGTTGCTTTGATCAATCAAAGTAAAACGCCTATTCGAATATTTTTAGATCTTCTGAAAGCTTCAAAATTTGTGGGTCTCTCAATTCAGTGAAACCTCAATTGGAAATGGTTAAATGACAACTACATCACGTTCATTATATTATGCATTCAGAATTCTTTCAAATTCAGTCAGCCTTCATGCAGCTTATTGCATGTATTTTGAGAATTAACATTCCTACATGAGATGTGGCATAATATTGTAAAAGTACCCTAGACTTATAGATCCCAAAAAACAATTGTGTGAATAATAACCAAATACCATCCACATAATTCCTGCAAGCCTCTCTTCATTAAGCTTGAAACTTACCATTGCCTTGCGTATTTATTTACGAATCTGTAGTTTTTGTCAAAACTGTTTTACTTAGAAGCCCAGGTCATGAACTGATGATGCTGAAGTGTCTGTCCATGAGGTCCCAGGGCTTGAGTCCCGTTGGTGGCAGGATTTTCAACACTAGCAAGATAGTTAGGTCGAATTCAGCTAGTCTGGAGAAGAATTCTTGCAGCCAGCTGCTCTGATCAGTAGTTTTTGTTGGTTTCTTTGATCAGCACCAGATGAATGCCTGAGCCATGGACCACTTGGGATCTTACCTTTCTCTTCCTTGTCCTATCCCCACCCATTACTTCACCCACACTCACGTGCACTACACTACCACATTTGTCGGGAGCTTGTAGCTTGTCCCAGCTGCAGCAGTGCCAGTTGGTGAGAGATACCTGGTTGGGGAAAACCGTGCAAACTAACATAGGTCAGCACCGGATCTCACCACCTTCCTTGATAAAAGCATGTACTACACTTACGGGACTAATGACATTAGCAGTTGATGTGTCTGGAATCACTAATTAATCAAACTTAGAAGAGACTACATATTTTCATATAATACTGATTTTTATAATTTCAACACATGCCATAGAAATAATTTTCATCGGGGGTCAGAATCAATAGCTCACTACAAGAAATACATATATAATACATATATGTATATTACTTTACAACATATTACCAGATGACATAAACAATTAAAATCAAAAAATTATAAGTCAATTTTGACAAAAATATGAAAATATTGTTGACACTTCATTTCAAGTCCTTGCAAAAATCAAAATACCGGTTAAACTTGCAGGACCTCGAGTTTGGTCAGATTGGTTGGGAATAGCAATTTTGGAGAAAATAGTTTGATTGGTGTAGGTGTTGACAATGAATGGACAGACGGACGTTTTGCCGTCAACCAGTTGTTTGATATGATGGCCCTACAAAATGTGGAATCTGACTATATAACATGTTAGAGAACATAATACACCTGGGAACAAGATTTATCCACTTTTTTGGTATCAGGGCCATCCAATACGAGATTTTCTGTCAAAAATAATGTTTTTTTTCCCTGCTGCTGAATTACAATATTTTCTCTGTATTATATAAGTATTATATGAAAAATTAAAAAAATTAATTCTGTTGTGTGAATGAGAAAAAGGCTCACTCATAACACACAAGGTCTTTGTAAAGAATTTAATGTTCCAAAACTCACTTTTATTTTAATTTTTTGCCTGCAATTTACATGGAGTAAAAAATGTAAAACAACACATTGTTTAAATAAAGTTTCTTGTAAAATAATTACATATTTTTTTAACATTCAACTTTGTAACTGAAAAAAATGTGACATAAATCTGTGTAAGTAATTCCTCTAAAAGTAAAATAAAACTTTTTGAACTTAAATAAGTGAGTAGTAACTGGATATGTGAGATCACTATTTAAGTGAGAATAAGATATCTATCCCTTGAAATCCCACTCAGCCAGCTTAGACTATAATTGTTTTATAATTATTGACAACAGATCGGAATGAAATTGTTATTCATAAGTTAAAATGATTTATATATTCAATACATTTAAGAATAGGATGCTTACTTTGTCTGATTCTTGGCTGAATTTTCATGTATGCTTCAAGTTGCATAACCAGAAATAAACTTCAATAAATACCAATGAAATTTGCATTGTTGGTCTTGAAAATGAATGTTGTGACACTAGAAAAGATGGTTCACAAATATATATAGTCAATGTCACTATTACATTATTCTCTTAGTGCATTTATCTGTTTCTTATCGAAACCTAGTAAGAATTTTTAATGTTTGCAGAACTTACACCCAGTATTCTGTTGTTGTACAAGCTTTTAATAAAGTTGGTGCTGGTCCAATGTCTGAAGATACAAAACAATACACTGCAGAAGGTGTACCAGAACAACCCCCACAGGATACAACTTGCACTGCTCTTACATCTCAGACTATTCGTGTGTCCTGGGTTTCACCTCCTTTGACATCTGCAAATGGCGTCATTAAAGGGTACAAAGTTATGTATGGACCTACCGATACTTGGTATGGTAAGTATAACACATTGCATGATGCTATTTTTAGTTAAGAGTAATGAAAATGAATTTGAAATCCATAAAATAAAGTAGTTTAATTATATTTGGAATTGCTTTGACCTTTCATTTAAACAGTTCACAAACTGTGCAAATGGAGAAATGATTATTTATTCACCAATGCTAATTATCATGTACATTTTAATATTTTTTTGCATTATCAGATTATTACAATGAATAATCAAATAGATTTTGATAAATCTGAATTATCCAAACTTCAAATTTACCTTAATTCAGTACTAAAGAGAAATTTGCTTTACAGATGAAAACACCAAAGATACAAAAATTACATCATCAAGTGAAACCATTCTTCATGGCCTGGAAAAGTACACTAATTACAGCATAGAAGTGTTGGCTTTTACTTCTGGAGGTGATGGAGTTCGCAGTGCACCAATTCACTGTCAGACCGAGCAAGATGGTAAAACAAACATAAATCCAGAGTTCTTCATTTTATATATTATTTTTGTCAGTCATAATTTTTAAATAAAACCTGAATATCAAATTAATGCAATGAGGAACATGATCCATTGTAATGTTCTGTGAAAAAGAAGATTGCAATTAACTTGTGTAAATTGTTGGGACATTCTAGTTCCTGAAGCACCAAGTGCTGTTAAGGCCCTAGTGATGTCTGGAGATTCAATTTTGGTTAGTTGGAAGCCACCAGAACAACCCAACGGCATTGTCACACAGTACACAGTCTACGTGCATGAGGATAGTGAGGAAGCTAAAGATGTATGTTTCTTTCATTAGTTATTTTTACACATTTTTATTGCAAATGTGACAGATTTGTATATTGTATTTTTGTTGTAGGATGAACCCAAGAGTCAGAAAGTTCCCGCTTTTCAAATGAGTTATGAAGCTTCTGGTCTAAAGGAGAACAAGCGCTTTGAATTTTGGGTAACTGCATCAACTGTAATCGGAGAAGGCCAAAATTCAAAGTCTGTAACAATTTCTCCTAGCACACGAGGTATTGATCCCGTTTCGTTTGGTAAAATAAGCTTTAGAGCTTAATATCTTAATAATACGAATAATACTACTACTACTAATAATAAAATAATAATAATAATATAATATAATATAATTATAATAATATAAAAATAATAACAACAATAGCAATAACAATATTAATATTAATGATAATATTAATTAAAACAACAACAACAAAGAATTTGATGGAAACATCTCGGTTGCTCTAAATGACAGTGTTAGTTCAAATAAATAAAGGAAATGTGTCATTCTAAAATCCGCCAATTCTAAATTGCAAGTACTTTAAATTTTACGAAACTTACATTTAGTTTTATTTATATTGTATTATTAACTATTATATTTATTATTTTGATTTTATATGTGGTTTCATCAGAGATTTAGAATGTAGAAATTTCACTAGATTTGTAATTATTTAGAACAATAAGAAATAATTTTTACAAATGAAAAGGACATGAATTTAAATGCCGTTGGGTTTCAGTATGTGGTGTTATTTTTCTATACAGTCCCAGCCAAGATAGCATCATTTGATGACTCTTTTACTGCAACCTACAAAGAAGATGTGAAATTGCCATGCCTTGCTGTTGGATTCCCTGCTCCTGAAATTCAGTGGAAAGTGAAAGGAGTTGCATTTACTGCTGATGACCGTATTCGCTTATTGCCTGAAGGCTCTTTGTTCATTAAGTCTGTGACCCGACAAGATGCTGGAGAATACACTTGCTCAGTAGAAAATACTTTTGGCCATGATACAATTACTCACCAACTTGTCATTAATGGTTAGTATTCTTGCAAAACGTAATTGAATGTATATTTTATATTTTCTGTAACTTTGTTCAGAAAATTGAAATTTAATTAAGTATTTTAGTGTAACCTGAACAGAAAATACAGTTGGCATTAAGTTGTTAGTGAACTGTTGACATTGTTCATGTTGAGAAATTTTGTGTGATACCCGTATGGCGTGAATTGAAAAATAATTTTATTCTGACTTATGGTTTTTCATGTTGCAGTCAATCCTATAATTTTTTTATCATTATGCATCTTGGCTTATTCAACATTCATTATTTATTAGTTAGTATACTAATGAGATGTTTTAAATTATCATGTTTGTTTTAGCCCCTCCTCATGCTCCACAAGTATCTCTTAGTGCTATGACAACCACTACCATAACAATGAAATTGAAGCCACATCCTGCTGATACAGCTCCTATCCACGGTTACACAGTTCATTACAAACCTGAGTTTGGAGATTGGGAAACAGCCCAAGTTCCAGCTCAAGCCACCAAGCATACACTAGAAAACTTATGGTGTGGTTCACGATATCAACTGTATGTTACAGCTTATAATGGGTATGTTGAGACTTCATGCATATACCATGAAGTATAAATTAATTTATTGATTTATGATGATTTTAATGATAAAACATCGAAATCATTTCACATGCTTTTACATACTAGTATGTGGAGGAAAAGATGAGTACTTCCTACTTTTTTTTTTTTTTTTCCCTTTCTTTCTTTCTTTTCTCCTCTCTCTCTTTCTCTTTGTAAGGCTCATTTTGAATCATTACATTGTAAACTTCCATTAAAAAAATCTTAGTGTTACACATTAATTCTGATTGTCAAATGTTTAGACTATCTCATTGTGATATTGTTTTTATTGTTTTTTTATAATTTTCAACAGAATTGGTACTGGTGATCCGTCTGACATTTTGAATACTCGCACCAAAGGCTCCAAACCTGTAATTCCTGATGTTAATAAATTCATCGAGGTCTCAACTAACAGTATAACCTTGCATCTCAGCGCATGGTCTGATGGTGGATGCCCAATGCTGTACTTCGTTGTGGAGAATAAGAAAGAGTATGTAAAGTCCTTAGTCCTTAGTAATAAAATATAGTGAAACCATTCTTGAGCAGTCACTAATGGTTCTGGCAAAAATTGGCTGTTAATAGAGGTGGCTGCTTAATCAAGATTGTGAGACCACAGTACATGTAGATCAGGATGAATGTCCTAATTGGTGTGAACGAAATATGTTCTTGTCAGCCTGGATAGTCAAGGTTGCTAAGGCTGAAGAGCCGTAGCTGCCTTGTGCCTGAAGGGTTGCGTGTTCGAATCCCACCTGGGGCATGGATGTTTGTGTGTGTTCATATAATGCCACCGTTACCCCCAATGTTACAGTGGTTACTCCAATGTATAACCAACAATGACCTATAAACTATAAAATACAAATTTTAACAAAGAACACTAAAATTAAAGAATGAGATAAAATTGTATAAGACAAATCAGTTCAAGCTTGTATTTATGAATTTTTTCACCAAAGAATGCTTTGTAGAATTGTTTGTTTAGCAAGTTTACATCTCGAGGATCGTGTATTTCCTCTTGATTAGTGTCAGATATTCTTGGCTGTTCCCTTACTCGCAAAAGCAGTTTTCATTACTGCTGAACCCAACTACTAAGCCAACTAAACTTCAAAATCATATTCTTCATTTATGTCCTCTAAACAGGGCTAAAAACGAAAAAATTCTTATAGAGTAAATGGTACAGTGATTGGTCACTTAAGAGTTGTGACAGCATGAACTCATTTGAAAATAAAAAAAATTGAAACTTTCCTAAGAACTTTCTACTGCCCAATGATCCTTTTACTTATCGATTATTACAACCATAATTTTTATTGGAAAATGAATTTCACGTTATTAATTAACTTTTTAGTAAAAACATGTCATTTTGTACAGTGATTGGCCACAAATTATAGTGATTGGCCAACATGATGACAGTGATTGCCCACTCAGTTATTTCTAACAGAAACAACTAGTAAAACTATATATTTAATTAATTATTATATTACTCATGAAAACAAATTTTGTAAGATAAGGATTAAATGTAACTTTAAAATTTTATATAAGTGTTGTTGAGGAAAATTAAAATATTCTCAATTTTTCAAATCTGAGGATATTCAACTTAATTCAAATGTGACTTCTGGCTAACTACGAATAGAATCACAGGGTGAGTGAAGGCTTTTTTAAAATAAAAATGGATGGCATACGTTTCAAAATATATTTGTAGAATACATCACTTGTCATCAATCTGTTCTCCAATAGACCCTTGTAGGATCATTTATTGCGTCATCCAAGTTGCTTGCCTTGATGTACCCTATAACATCTTCGTGTCACATTCTGACGTTTTGTTCGCTGACACATGAACAAGCGGCTGTAACTACTTCAATTGTCCATGTAGTGATTGTGGGATGTCTTCTTCAAATAGGCTTGACCTAGCCTTCTCCTAGACGGCTGTTGTTGAACAAATTGGGTCTTGGTTTAGCAGCTAAAAATTGTTGAATGCTACTCTACAGATCTTCCTCCTTCCTTGGAAAACCTATTATTGGCTAATTCAAGTATTCACCTAACTAGGCTGGCTTCTTCCTCTTTAAATAAAACATTATCAGTATCTAGAGTTGTTTTTAATGATCTGCATAATTTAAGGATACTGCAAAATTGTTTTGGAAACACTAAATGATTTTGCAGCAGAACACACAGATTAACCGTTATTTTTAACACATTTGATGGCTTTTGCCATGGCTCCTGCATCATACTCTTGCTTTGGCTTCTCTGGCATTGTAAGATCACTTATTTCAGGCCCATGCAGGATTAACCTAAGTGCTATAATATTAAACTATGATTAAAAACAGTGTGTCAACAATTATTAACACAGTGGCCAATTACACAATCCACACACTATCAAAGATAGTCACTGGCCACCCCCTATGCCACTAAATACCCAAAGCTAGGCTTCTCATTTTCAGCTGATATCATTGTCACTCAATAAGATATGTGGTTTCTGACTTATCATTGTAATTTACTTACTGCCCTAATCAACAATCAGCACTTTTGAATATCAGGTTCCTAAAGAAAATTTAAAGAAATCTTTACATACAATGAACACACATCGCACTGTTAACAAGCATCCATCATATTGGCAACAGTTACACTCTTGCGGTCAAAGTAAATATTACATAATGCTTACAACGCATCCCTTCGCACATTTTACAAGCAAAATATTAGAAAACGGTGTTAGAACAAGAGATAATTCCAATTATAGTTGGAGTGGCCAATCACTGGGGGGTGGCCAACCACTGTAACATTTATCCTAGTTCTCGAATGCCCTATGAAACACTCATAGGTTGCAGATGACCGTCAGATTGGTTTCATGTTCACAGCATGCTCCACTGACCACATAGAAGTGAGAAGGAATCGGTAAACTGAGAAAGCTCTAGCATTAGCGAAGTGCATTTTAATTTCATAGAGACATTAAAATAATATTGTCGCTTTAAAGAGAAATTATTCCTTGTGCCAGAAGAGTGACTCTAGTTGTCAGTGTTTCAAGTAATCTGACTATTCCATTGCAAGAAGATACTGAATCAACAATATATATACTTCTTTTCTGCTTCTTGTTCTATTACAGTTAAAAATCACTAGAGGTGTCCTTCCAATGAAGGTCAATCTATAAAATGTTCCTGACTGCTGGAGGAGGGAATTTAAGGGAGGAAATTTTTACACATTTTTTTTAGGAAAATAAATTGATTCCATGAATAAATGGTTGTTAATGGAGGTGACTGATTAATGAAGGTAGCTGTTTCAGCAGGTTTCACTGTATTGGAAAGTTGCTAAGTTCCATGAATTATTGTAACATGAATTTTTAATAGAGATGGAAAATTTTCTAAAACCGTTAAGAAATTTGTAATACTAATAATAAAACTTAGT
Organism: Teleogryllus occipitalis; assembly: GCA_011170035.1. Classification (NCBI taxonomy): domain Eukaryota; kingdom Metazoa; phylum Arthropoda; class Insecta; order Orthoptera; family Gryllidae; genus Teleogryllus; species Teleogryllus occipitalis. Next base: position 58,113 of record BLKR01004232.1, on the reverse strand, counting down.
CTTCATCTTTTTATTAGATATCTGTGTATCCCATTTTTGAGATTGTGTTTTCAGTGCAAATGTAGGAGATGAAAAGCTTTGGATCTGTCATAAATACAGTGGAAAAATACCTTTTTTAATTATGTTTATAAATTTTTTGTTTTTGTCTCTTGCATTTCAAATTTTTTATACTTTTCTGCTTGTAAAGTGTTTTCATGGAGAAATATTAAGGAAGGTGTATTTATATGTTTTTTATAAATTATTATAATGGCATTTCAAGAGAGGAAGGAACAAAAATAGTTCTCATTGTGTCAACGATATTGCTTACCACTTTTTATGACCCAATCGCTGTGATGAAACTAACTTATATTTTGTTTTGGTCATAAACAAGTTTTGGTGATATTGTAGAACTGAAATGTACTCTTAGTTTGATCAACAATGAAAGCGTTATACTGTTGTGTATAGGAATAGATTTTTTTTGCACTCTTCTGTGAGAAATTGCAATGTCTATATTGAATGTTTGTTTCAATGTCAATTTTTTACAATAGATTGTGTAATTAATAATTTTGAACTTTCAGAAGTCAGACTGAATGGAACCAAGTTTCAAATAACGTTAAACCTGGAGGAAACTTTGTTGTACTTGATCTTGATCCTGCTAACTGGTATAATTTGCGAGTAACTGCTCATAATAATGCTGGTTTTGCTGTGGCTGAATACAAATTTGCCACTCTTACTGTTACTGGAGGTGAGTGCAAAACAAACTATGTAAAGATTTGAAGAAACATATTATTTCATGCTTCATTTATTCTCTCATATTTCATACATTTCATTATTGCAACTTGTACCCAACTTGTACCCCTATGTCCCAGTAACAGATATCCTCGATTACTAATCATTCCTGAACTTCCATCAAAATGATAAAGAAATAAATTTAAAAAAATTAAGATCACTACTTGTGAGCTGTGCGAAAGTATACTTGGCACAACCTTGCCATGCAAGTTTGGGAACAAATCGAGAATATATGTTAGTAAAGGGTCTCGGTTTGTCGCTGACCTGTGTGGTCGGTTGTTCACAGGTACTATCGCTCCAGCCCGTGCGATTCCGGCAGATGATGACTCCCACTTCCACCTCCTCCTGTCCAACCTGAACCTCGTTGTGCCTGTTGGTGCTGCCATCCTAGTCATTATCATTGCCATCGTGGTGATATGCGTACTGAGAGGAAAGAATTTACATCACAAAGGTAAGATTTCATTTATTTTTGTTGTTATTTAGGTACAATTCCACCACTTACTGTGGGAGATGGAAGTAGCAATCCTTTATTACCGTGGCTGCCATCATGGGTGGAGTTGAATGTCATTGTTCCTGTGGGAGCAACCATCATTGTGATTGTTGTGGGAGTTGTGGTAATATGTGTGGCACTATCTCGCCGGGCAAGAGGACCCGAACAGACGCGTCTGCGAGGTAGTGCGGTATACTGTAAGGAACCTCCTGCTCTATTCTGGCTTCTTTTAATCTTCCTTTTATTATTAACATTACATGTAGAAATGTAGAGATTCTCCTTAGTTTACTACATTGGAAACAATGGGAAAAAATCCAAAATTAAGATGTATGTTTTGTAAATGTTATTTTTGTATGTGCATTTTTGTACATGACTATTATAGCATGCAATAGAATCCCACTACTTTTGAAGTTCATTTTTACCAATTATTTAACAAGTAGTGTGATGTGTCCAATTAATTGACAAGAACCTCACTTTTCCTTTGTGGTATATTAAGGAATGAATTCATTTAGCATTTTCATTATTATTTTTATATTATTTTTTAGTTGTCTTTGAATTAAGTTTGCAATTAATATTTATTTAATTTGAGAAAGTAGTTTAGTTGTGATTTTGTGATGAATGTGTTTTACTGCAAAGAATGATTTTACAGATGATGTTGTGTATAATCAATCTGCCGGAGGAGCTTCCACTTTAGACAAGAGACGTCCTGATCTGCGTGACGAACTGGGTTATATTGCACCACCAAACCGCAAGCTGCCACCAGTGCCTGGCTCAAACTACAACACATGTGATCGCATCAAGCGAGGTACCGTCATAAGTAAGGCGACCTCTTTCATCTTCCTTTTCTCTCCTTGTCGTGTGAGCTGCTGCATACATCTTCCCCTGTCGCATGTGGCTGGATAAACAGACGAGACTTATGAGTGCTGGACAACCTAAAGTAGTATTCTGGAGATACTACACATCACAAATCCTTACATCTTGTACCTCGTTTCGCCTAAGTCATGAGAACAGGAAACATAATTATCATCATCTCAACCTAATCAGCACCAGAGAAAATGTAAATACTGTTAAGTAAGACAGTGGACAGCAAAACAAAAAACGACTTCAGCAGGAAGAATCATGCTCTTCTTAACATAAAAATAATCACCTGTCTTCATGGCATTGTCATGTCCAAATTCCACTTTCCACTTTGAGACCATACACCAATTGTCCTGTTTATTTCCTGTATCCATCTCGGGAACTACCTTGGTTGTCGGGTAAAGTCTAATAGTCGCATGTTATTTTTTATCATTATTGTTATTATTATTATTATTTTTGGCATGAACATATTAGAGGAATGTTACTGAGTGTTAGGTTTCATTTGTATGTACGATTTTATGATCAGCAGCCTCCACATTTCTTTCTATAATGAACCAGTTATCCAGTTGTGATGTATACCTTTGCTGCTCTAAAGTTTTTTGTTGGCCGTTGAATACTCGTTATTTACAAATTCATGAGTATTGTTCTCTATTTTAGTTCAGGGATAAATGAAGCTTCTATGTACATGCCTGCTGCACCTATTGGCTTTCTTAAAGGAAACCAAGCTTATTTTTATTATTAGTTTTAATTTTCAACCTTTTGTGTCTGGCTTGTGTATTTATTTGTACATCTGCCCATTGGCTCACCTTGGCTGCAGGCCATACAGGCTCATTCCGCAGCCACCATGCCACGTGGGACCCCCGACATGCGCGCCACATGTACGAGGAGCTGAGTCATCACCCCCCTGGGCGTAGAGTACCTGCCCACCCAATGGGTTCTGATGAAACCCTATACCATCGTGTTGGAGGTGAGTCAAAATCTGACCAGAATACTCAAATTCAGGGCCAGAGTGTTAACTCTTGACATATTCTACTAACAAACAGGTAAGGAATATTAAAAATCAGTGTTCTATATGCATTTAAATTACTTGGTTTTCTTTTGTTACTTACCAAAATGTTTATATTAATACCTCATGCATGAAGACAGATAGCATGATTTGCATGTGATTGTTGAAATCCATTTTAATTTTCATAGGTGGAATATAGAATGTGTATAGATGTAAACATGTAATTAAAAAAAAAAATTTTTATATTTAAAAACTATTTTGTGAAATATTGAGTGAATTGACATTGTAGTTGTAGTAAACTATTTCTAGACAAAATTGTAAACTTGTCTTGTGTGCATTGTAAATGCTGAGAATAATTGTAGTTGGAATGTAATTAATACCATCAATATAGGGATATTTTGCCATATGAAAGATAAAGAGAAAGAAATTTGAATGATAGTTAATGAATTTTGAATTACAGTATAGTATGTTAAATAAATTCATGTACTTTTACTGCATTTGTCTACTACTTCAATCTGCAAGTATGAGTAATTTTTCAAATTATATAAGATACTTAAGTGTTCGTTTTGAGCATATCTACCCGGAGAAATGTTTTGCAGGTATGGAAGACGAAATTTGTCCTTACGCAACTTTTCACCTATTGGGATTCCGTGAAGAAATGGATCCGAGTAAAGCTGTGCAATTCCAAACCTTTCCTCATCAGAATGGTCATGAACGCTCTCACTCTGGTACGATGGGACCTTCTTCTGGAAATGGTCATGTACATCAGCGCAGTGGATCTCAGTCAATGGTAAATAAATTATGAAACTTGCTGTGAATAAAAAATTAGAAATTATATTCTATAATTTTAGTTCATAGATACTAGAATTCACACTATTATTTGGAGTATTCAAATAATTGTTTATCTAATTCATTTATAAGATTTCATTTGCATCAATCTCCTTTACTTTCTCATATACATTGTGAAAAAAAGGTTATGCAATGCATCCAAAAGTCAATGTCAAGATTGATGTTGTTATAGGAGCCCTGAAACCAAAAGAGTGGATTTTTCAAAAAATCCATCTGCTTGTCTGTGAATGACAGTGTGTGTGGCTTTACCACACACACCACAGGATTTTTCCCAGAACAGATATTCCCTGATCAATCAAGCCAAACTCACCCCACCAATTTGAAATGGATTTTTAATTTTTTGGATTCTTCATATAAAACTTGTAGGATATTTTCAGAAATAATTTCCAATATTTTTATTATTTTTTTTTAAAATAGAGATCATTGCACTTAATAATATGATCATGTCTGATTTTCATTGAAACCTCTCGTTTCTCAAAAATTCCAAAAGTTCAACTTGTAAGCTCTTTGTAAAAATGGAAAATTCTATGAGTAGAAGAAAAGTTTGGGGTACAAGTGACATTTCATTAAAACTTTTGAATTTAAAAAAATAAAATAAAAAGAACTCTGTATTTTTTTCCCCTTTTTTTTCTTTGGAAATTTCTTACACTTTTTGTGTTTCTCTAGAGATGGCTCAAGTTTTAGCAGGATTAAAATTGCAGTATTTTAATATTGTGTAACCATATAAATAATATCATAAAGATACAGGTATTGGTTATGTTCTAACCTTAAATAATGATCTCAGAGAATGGAAATACCTTACTTGAATGATGGAACATTATGTACACACCTTTCTGACTCTTTGCCCATTGCACGTGGAGTTCCTCAAGGATTGATTTTAGGCTCTATTCTATTCCTACTATACGTAAATGATATTCCCTTGATGCTTCAAAACAGAAGAACAGTTCTCTTTGGGGATGATACGAACATTCTTTGCAATATGGAAATCGTAAATAGTTCAATATCAGATGTTTCAAATTGGTTGCGTAATTACAAATTAATAGTAAATGGAAAAGAGAACAGTTTTAATACAGTTTCCCTTTTCAAATAAACAATTCTGTACTCCATTGAAAATGAACGGTGTACCATTGACTGATGTTAAGACAACAACATTTTTAGGTCTCTCAGTTCAGTCAAACCTCAAATGGAACATCCATTTAAATGAAATGAACACAAACTTAAGTTCATTATGCTATGCGTTCAGAATTCTTTCAAATTCAGTCAGCCTTCATACTGCTGATTTTGTATATTTCGCGAATGTTCATTCCCACCTGAAATATGGCATAATATTCTGGGGAAATACATCTTATTGCTCCCAGACTTTTAAATTACAAAAAAGAATTGTACAAATAATAACCAAATCCCACCCATGTGATTTTTGTAAGCCTCATGTTAATCTAGGAATTTTACCATTACCTTGTCTCTTGATTTACGAATCTGGTTTTTGTGAAAAATGACTTGCTTATGGGTGGGAATATATTTTCAGATAACGCCAGTGTCTGTAACTATAACACTCGGCGTACTAATCATATTCATCAGGTGACAGTATCAACAGCTCATTACAAAAATTTCACCTACCGCAGCTTCTGGGTCAATGACCCCATCTTGATTAGGTTTTCCAGCAGTTTCCCTGATCCTTTGAGCAAATGCTGAGATGGCCCCTTGTTTTGCTTCTGGACCCCTATAATGGTTGTTAGACTACCATAAAATGAAAAAGAGAATAAATACTATGCAAATATTATTCCAAAATTTCTTATATTTAAAATAATGCAAATGTGTGAATTCATGTTGTTTGAGATCTTTTGTTCTTTGTACATGTTGCACCCCTAAAGTTATTATAGTCGCTTTAGAAAGACACTGTGTCGTATACATGGTCTATGGGAGGTGAATATATCACTTCTGATTGTAAACAACATATTCTTTCAGATTAATCCCATTACTAGAATTAATTCACATTTGTCACTGAGTCTTCCTGAGTGGTTTCTCTCTATATGAATTATATTTAAAATGTATTCATTTTCAGATTAAAGATATTGAGTTATATCATATATTGAGTTATATCAGAAAACTGAGGAGATATTAATCTCCTCATTTTTTACCATTGTTTGAAATTTCATAAATATTGTCTTACTTTTGTAGATAATTACTTATATTCATACTTGTTTCAGCCACGTACCAATGGTCGTTATTCTCGAGTTGCCAGTCAGAATGGTCCAAACTCAAACTTCTCCCCTGGTCCTGAATATGATGATCCTGCTAACTGTGCTCCTGAAGAAGATCAGTACGGAAGTCAGTATGGACAGTATGGTGCTCCGTATGATCACTATGGTAGTCGTGGATCTGTGAGCAGGAGAAGTGTGGGTAAGTAGATAATTTATTTATTTAGATATTACTAATTGAATTATCTAGAAGCTGTGCTAGATGAGTGCTCTTTCCAGTAGTTTCATTATACGTTTTCAAATAAATGAAATTATTTCTCCCCACAGCTCATGAGCTAAATTACATTATCTATTGAACTAGCATACCATCTATTTTTCTGTTTTTTTAACATTTTCAAAATTCCATTTATCACAGTTCAACCAAGAAAAAGGACGCACCTGCCTTTAGTTGTTATCACCAGAATTGATACTTTATATTGTGTTGTTTTCCATGTTTATCAGTCAGTTGAACCATATATTCTTATATCTCTTGTATAATATATTCTTATTCACAACTTTTCCGAACATTGTGCTTTAAGAATTTTCTTCTCGTTATTTTTATTTTCATTTATATTTCCTCTCTTCCACTTTTCCTCCTTATTCCATTCCATTTATAGGAAATTTTAAATGTTAACATCTATTCAAATATTGTAATATAAAAAATAACCAGGATTTTGATGACCGAAAAATTACATTAAAATTTTAATTGTTCACAAATTGTGAACAATTAAAATTTTAAAGTAATTTTTCGGTCATCAAAATCCTCTATAATATTCATTCATTAGGATAGAAAAACATCCTCCTTTTGTATTCTAATGACAATATCCTAAAAATGACATAATTCTCAACAATTTGTGGATCATTATTCCAATTCAAAATATTTGTTTTATATTGTATTTACTTGTTAATAATTAAAATTAGTCTCTGGTATTCTCACTGTTGCAGAGTTGTGCAACCCAAAGTTTTAAATGCATAAAAATATCAAAATATGCACAATAAAGATCGATGACTTATTAATTAGAAAATGATAAGTTCACTCAATGATACAAAGTATCTTTCTTAATTACTTACCAAAATATAGGTATAAATGTTAAAAATAAAAGAAAGGAGGAAAATGTGTAACAGTATTGTTTGTCACTTTATGTGCATTGTTAAAACATTTTAATGGACTGATGGGTGTTGAATATCTTAATATCTTTCTCTGAATATTCAGTTGAACTGACTGCTTCAATAGGCCGAGAGTCACTTGAATTGAACAATAAAGATAACTCTCCCCTCATAGTGAAACTTATTGAAAATATGTTTGATTCACTTCAACAAAATTTTACAGGTTCTGCCCGTAATTTGCCTATCTCGGGCAGCCCAGAACCACCACCACCACCTCCACGTAACCATGACCCCAACAATTCTTTCAACGACTCAAAGGAGAGCAATGAGATCTCCGAGGCAGAGTGTGATCGAGACCAGTTGGTTAGCCGCAACTACGGAGGTGAGTCAAGTACGGCACAGCCTCAGTCTCATGAGGATCCTGCTCAAGTTGCAAAATATTAATAAAATTTCAAAGAGTCTACCCTGACCACTCCGGAGGCATCATCATTGCAGTTAGTGGAACTATGTTTTCAGAGCAAAGCAGTATTTGCCATCTAAAATGTGTTAAAATTCTCTCTGATGTATTTGCACATTTTTCTGCACAGTAGATTTCATACCTTGTCACTTATTTTTCCACAACTGTAACATGTAGTATGACTCCTCCGGTAACTGGTGATACTACAGTAAAATGCTAGACAGGGTAGTTAACTATTAAGGAATCTAGTATCGTCAAAATTACATGCTTATGTTATCAGTTACCAGTAGGGTTGCCAAGCAGTGTATTTCAAAATATATATACTTATATATTGACGTGGGAAAGTTTTTGGTGTTGCGAAGTCGCAATATCGAATTTTTCATGTGGTTTTTGAAGAGGAATAACTTGCAACTGCTTCTTACATTTCCTGACCCTTACCTTCATTATTTCATTTCATGTTTGATATTGCATGTAACTATGGGTGACTATGGGTACTATCATTTCTTCTGTAGAATCATAATGTATTTGGGGAAAAATAATGAAATTTCAAGTATATGCCAGACGATTTTCACTACAATTACATTTTGTAGTCAGTTTTATTATTGCATCTGCATTGAAAACTTAGGTCTAATATTTAAAACTTTTTGGAATAATATTTACCTAATAACACATAACAGAAATGTATTGTACTTTGGTGTATATTGTATGGGTATATTCAGAAAAGTGTAAGCGTTTAGAAAATTTATGAAATGATTGAAGAAAGATTTATTTTTGTGTGGTCATGATAGCAGTACATACAATCAAATTAGACAAATTCATTTATTCACCTTTCCATGAATTTATACTTTTTTCTCATTTACTTTCCTACTGGGAGATGAACAAAAGTAATATCACAGAAAAGAAGATATTGCGATTGGAAAACTGTTGATTTATTGATCATTCAATTTATTATGATGTTGGCATCCCTACAAGGTATTCACTGAAGTGCTACTACTAATATACCTTATAAAATGATGACATGTAAACTGAGCAGGTCCAAATGTGGGCACGTAGGAGTTTGAATTAACTTATGTAAAATATTGGTTTTATTAACCTGTTTAAGCCAATTTATCACATTTTTAAAGGTTTTGTGTTCGTATGTGATGGCAAGCCGTTTCTGAATGATATTTGTTCATTCAGAAATATCAACATTTTGTGATGCAGTAGCCCAGATTCTTAAAAATATGAATTTAATAGATTGACAGTGGTAATGAAATGTGTGCAGTATAAAATATATTCTCTAAAAGATGTAGCATTTTTTCCCCTGAAAAAATAATAAATGTGAGCTGATTATAAAATTAATGCAAAGGCATCACAAATGATAGGTACCTAAAATTTCCATTATAACACAGTTATAAATGGTAAGAATAATACATTTGCAATCTGAATGAACAAATGTTTGAGTATTATGCAAAATGTGTTCTTGTATCTAATCTATTACAATGTGTATTATATTTAACAGAGAAAGCATGCCATATTTCAGAAATATTGCTTTTCACATATTGTATAAATATTTCTAATTTCTTTTCTACATGATGAAAGAAATGAATTCTCATTTTTATGGATATGAGTAGCTCTGGTGAAAGAATTTGTGGTTGGATTACTTACTGCTGAACTTCAGTTACACAAGGCTAGTTACTATTGAGAAGGTGAAGGCTTCTCAGCTAACATCCTTGTTATATTTGTCTTTTTCATGTTTTTTTATGACAGATTATGTAAATGCATATTTAGTACAATGGAAACCTCAAGACATAATTTGTAGTTCATAATACAGTGTTTACTTCCTAATTATTTCCTTTCCATCCTTTTTCTTTTCCTTCTGAAAGTAAATTTATTATCTTTCAATCCCTTGTCCTTCAAACTTCTAGAGTAAGACAGCCCTTGTTTCCTTCTTGCAGTATTGTAAACATATTTTTCATTCAATTTTTATTAATATTTTTATTCACATTGATTCAAAATGTGTTAGTAAAATACATTCTTGTGTGGGTTTCCACTGTATTATAAATTTACCTTTTGTAGGCATTTCCTTAATACAATCAATTTAAATTTTTTGAAAATTATGCTCTTTTGTAAATTTAATAGAGGGGTGCTTTAAATTTATATTAATGACATTTTTTCTCAATCATAGTCATCATTCAATGAAGATAAAAGCTTTCACTTTTGTCAGTGTATCGAGTAAGTGCTATATCTTTTTTCTTTCTTATATTGGTAAGCTATTTTGTTTTCTCCTCAATTTTATTCATTTGGGGGATACTCTGACACAGAAACAAAGCATTGATATGCAAGACAGCTTCTCCTCTAGAATTCTTATGCATGAGTTCATAAGCTTGAGAAATTTGAAAATAGAAGTCCCTGTCCTGTACATCTGTTACCTTTCTCTCTGTAATGACCTTTTCTGTGGTGACGGACATGATGGTAGTTGAGATGAGGAAATGCATTACGTATTTGTCTTGGTTCTGATCAAGACAGTGGTGTTCAAAAAGAAAGAGCACAAAAAATATTAGTTTTAAAATTATGTTGCATTTACTTATAAAACATTTTCATTTGAGATAGGTGAGTAACAGTTTACACAAGTGACAAGTTTTGATTATAGAAAATCGTGTGCATATTTGTGTTAGAGTGATTTGTTAGTAGAATGGAGGTATGGAATTCTAAGTATGGGTGAGAGAGTAGATAAATGCATGTGTGCATGCACTTGCATGCATTTACAATGGGACATCTGAGTAACAAGTAAGTACAAATTAACACCACTGTGTTGGTCCAAGCCAGGAGGATTTGTACAGTAAGTGCCTAATTTGCATTTGCAGAGTATGTTAATTGCAGTTGAACTCTTAATCAGTGTCTTAGTGTACTAATTTTCCATAAATGTATTAAATTGTCTTAAAAAGTAATGTAGCTAGATTCTTCATGTTTTAGTTTCCGTATTGTTTTATTTCCGTTTATTTTCAATGTTTTAAGGAATGGACAATTTTTTTTATTTTGTTAATAATATTATTTTGGTTTTATGGGAAAAAAATTGCATTTTAACTAGCATATCTGATGACAAAAAATATTTCTTTTCAAAATAACAAAATGCATTTTCAACACAAACAATTTTTAATTTTTTTATTTCTTAACCGTTATATGAATATTAGTTGTCCATCCCTTTAGTTTCTCTTGAGTTCTCTGCTGTGGTGGAGCCGTGGATGCTGTATTTTGGTTTTGGTTTCAGTTAATGTCAGGGCCAACGACAAGGACTTGACCACTGAGGAAATGAGAAAACTCATTGAGAGGTCAGTAAAGTCAGACGCAAATATAAGTTGAATTAATGAAATTTTGAAAGAATTCACTAAAGTCATTCATGTTCTTGTAGAATATAACAGGAAATTTTTTTGATGCAACTCATTTTCTCTTGTTTTTGTAAATTTGGGGATTCATATGCACAACAGAAAATATTTATTTTGATTGATTTATTATTGTTTTCAGCCTGTAATGATAAGTTACTAACACTTTTTTAACAAATTGTTAATAAAAAAGTATTGCTTGGCATAAATATGGGTTTTGCAGATCTGTATTTTTTCTGTTATGTTTTGTTTCTATGTTACTGTCTATATTTCTTTTGTTATGTTTATTCACATGGGGAAATGAGTTGGTCAAAGTTTTTTGCATAGCAAGAACATGGCTGTTCTTTGTGAATATTCACTTTCATTTGTACATACCAAAGATTGAGAATAATATGAGTTAAGTGAAATAAAATAGCTTATCTGTTTGACTTACTGAACTAGATGTTATCATATTTTTGTGGTCTGCGTGATCAATTAAGATCTTTTAGTGAACTTTATATATCTTGTGATGTCACTACACGACTTGTCATTCACATTGACGTATATCAAGTTTGTGAAAAACTTTGCTTCAATATCTGACATCACTAGGTTTTGTTAATTTTCTCTACAAAGAGGTTGAATTATTGCCCAAAAGTTTCTTAAAAGTATTTGCATGGCTTGGACTTAAAATCGCATAGTTCAAAGTCTGCCACTTTCTATCCATGTTTTTCTGAAATGAACTTCAATTACCTAACAGCATAGCAGCATAGATTATTTAATTAGAATATACTGGAAATTGTATGGGCAAATAAACTCTTCATTTTTAACTTTCCTAGCATGTTCATGTAGATAGTATAACATGTGTTTTAAAAATGTAGGTTTGTGTTTTTATGTTATGTTTTTAAGTAAACAATTGCCACCATTTGTTTGAATATGGACCAATATATGTGTATTTTAATTTCATGTGTAGTTTTTTCTCTGTAATGTCTTAATTAAAAATGGAATCACTGTAATATTGAATTTCAAACAAGATTTATTTCATTTCCTTTGTATTCGATGTGAGAACCATGTGTTTATTTTTGTGTTGACCAAAAGCATTTGTGGTCTCTTATCTCATATTTTCATGGTGGCTATTGTTGTAGTTTAACATGGTGTCATGGATTTCGTTGTATGCTTGTGTTTATTGAGTTCATGTGAGTTTACTAAAACATTGTTCTGTGGGGCACTTTCTCGTTTCATGATACAAAACAAAGGAAACCGTAAGTTATTGATGCACAATTTCAGTAAGACCAGGTGGAGTATAGTTGATTTTTAGGTTTATATCAGATTCCTTCTAAAGAATGAATGAATGTTTGTATGCTTATAATGGCACAGAGCAAAGCATATGTTTAAAGTGAAACAAGGAACTTATGTTCTCTGTGTATACTGAATAGTCAGTGTGCAATAAAAGAAGTTTCATAATGTTTTAATTTAGAAAGCATTCACTAGTTTCACTTTAAATGTCATTGCTTATTAAATTATGCTTGCTTGTTCAACATTATGTTAATGTTATGTATTGTATGAACTACGGCTGTTTCATTATGTGTTTGCACAAATTGCGATCTAATTGTGAGGGATTGAAAAGAAAAAGGGGTCTGCAAAATTGTTTAAGTTTTAGTGCAAGTTCATGTTTCCAAATTTTTATCTTCTATTTACAAAGAATTTTTTTACACGACTTCTTCTTCCCTACAGTGAGGCTAAACAATAGGCTTCAATGATATACCTCAAATAATTATCCTCAATTGCAGCCCTTTGAAATATCAACCTTTGCTGCCTGATTCTTGCTTTCTGTACCATTATCTTCTTATTTTTCAGCTATTTTATAGTGTTATATGTTCAAATGCAACCAATTTTAGAGGCAAGCATAATCCTTTCTGTAATGTGTTTGCAGCAACCCTCTTCACTGCAGTGACAAATTATTTTGGAACACTTCATACCTATAATACCTCTGTTTAGACCTTTTAACTGAATTTTATTTCCAATTGTGGAAGGTAAATTGATACTTATCCAAATTTTCCTTTTCTCAATAAATTTAACAGTGTAGAATGCCAAATAATTCATACCTTTTTACCCACATTAAAAGCACTTTTGAGATTTGTTTTGGAAATTCTTTTAAAAAACAGTTTTTTTGTTTTTATGGAAATCAAAATAATTTTGCATATTTTAAAATATAAAACTCTTGATTCTGCAGTCAAAAAGCAGTCAATTTATCTTCCATGTATGTCCAAACGTAACTTGTTAAAAAGTTGTTATTGAAACCCAGTCAGAACATTCATGATTTATTGTAGTTTGATACAATGTGACTTTACTTTTTCTTTCAGAGTCAGTTTTTTTACCTTGCTCTTTTATATTACAGCTTTGCATGCTTTGGATCTTAGTTTAAGAATATGTGATATTAAAATTACTCCTACTGCTCACTGTATTTTGCCCACTGTCTTGCTTTGTCATCACTCAAAAGTAATCTGGTGGTTTCACTCCATTTCTACCCAGAGAGCTTAATTTTGTTATCTCATTTAGTCTGGGATATTAGACTTTTTATTTGGATTGTGTGTGTTTAGTGAGAAAACATCCTGTAAGAATTTGCTATGCCATAAATGTGAATTCATAGTAAAATGAGTGGTTTGCACTGTAATGTTTCTTAACAATTTCTGACCTTGAAATATCTAAATCATTTAAAATATACTGTGTTCAGAAATATTTTATTGTACATTTAATTACATTTTTTATTATTTATACTGTATTGTAATATTGCAACATTGTAATGACTGCACAGAGCAAACCATTCAAATTACGCACATTATTTATGTGTGGCTATATGCATAGCATGTTGTATTTACAGGAGATTTGTCATGTGCAATTTGTTGTACAGAACACTAAGCTAGATTCCACAAAATCTAAAAATTTGTTACAGTACTTCATTTGTTATTCAAGAATTGCAATTTTCACAGAAATCAGAAAGGTTTGAGTTGCGGTTCTTTGTTCACTGTATGACAGAAGCTTCCAGTCTGTTCCATATGATGAAAAAGGAATTAAGGAAAAAAATCGTTTATTTCAGTAATCTTTTAGTGTGCGAGTTCATGGCCTGTACATTGTATTTTAGTTCACTGTATGATGATTATTTGAAAACCTTTCCATTTTCTTTGATTGCAAATGAATAGATTGGAATCACTGTCTGTACACTTGGATTAAAGTATACACTTATTATAATTTGACCATCAAGCTGACAATTAATTTTAATGTCTTTGATGATCTCAAGTTGATTCATTGTGGTGTTCTTTTTTTTCACCGGTGATCTCTCTATAGAAACGAAGCAGGCCCCTACCAGCACAGCCAAAGCGGACTCGCAATCTCAGCCTACGATACTGTGGCAGTGTAACCTATAATGTGGCTACAACTATGGAAAGCCTCTACTAGATGTGCCCTTGTCTCTGTGGGGTGGAACATACTTCTGCAAAAATGCTGTGGATGGCTTGCATTTGATTACATGTCATATTGTTAGCATTATGTGCTTTATGATGACTTGTGAGGTTGAATATTCTTCCATAAAATTGGTTCATACTTTGAAATGTTATATTGAAATGTGGATGAATGTGGGCTCTTGGGCCAAGTGATAAAGGTTCTTTTCTAATTTTAATGTTTGTTTGAACTGTTAAATAACAAAATAAATTATAAGTATGTTTTTAGAAACAATAGATATACAGTTATACTCACTTGAATGGAAAACAGCTTTTCGGAAGAAGTAATTTGTTCAACTTAATTTTTGTTGTTAATTTGCTATCGAGTCAGCTTACCAATTGATTTTCATTTGTTAGTACATATCCTGTTATGAATTATTGTGCTTACAATGAACTGATTGAACTAACTAATGGAGGAATGTGCCTCATGTTGTTTCTTTTTGTGTGTGTGATTTGCAAATTGTGTTGACTAACTTTCATTGTTCATAATTCTTCATCACCAAGTTCATTCACAGCATTTTAAATATTTCATCTGAAAATTTCTATCTTTAACATAAGCTGATTCATCAAGTAAAAACTTTTATTGGCATTATACTATGCAAAAAAAATTTCCATATATCTGCAAAGAAGTGATGTTTATTACAGCAGTGTCTCTCAAGTTAATGTAATGTCTCTATATAACAATATATACACATATTTCCAGGTCTTTCTGATCTGTGTTAACTGTCCAGCATATTACTTGAATGTTCCAGTTGTTTAGCCTTCTGTTTTGTGTTTAGTTCACAAAATGGCTCAACTTCTTGGCATGTGATATTTTATTGTCTATTATAATGTATATGTTTTAAGTGTCGTCAAAGTGAGGAATAATGAGGATAAAAGTAATGTTGCTAGATTATATCCTTGACTGTACTATGCAGATGAGATAGGGAAATGGGAGATTTTTGAAAACAAATGTGACTGAAGTTTGAATGCCTTTGTGGACATTGGTCATAACTAGTTCATGTGTTCCAAGTGAGGTTCCTGTTTGTAATGTATACAATGTAAAAATGCATTTGCAAACTACATTGAATGTAATGTTACCAAACAATCATCTTAATTAGTAATTTCCATCTAAACATCAGAGATTTGAAATCTGTATATTCTTAGTCAAGGATGGTATTACTGAAAGTAGCATCCTCTTCCAGAGGAAATTATCATCATATTTGAGATGCATAGCTTGTAAGTAGGCAGAGGAATAGCAGGGGTCTTGACACCTTGTATATTATTGAGTTTGTGAGAGGAAAGTCCAGCAGTTTATTGTTCTTATTATAATTATTACCGTTTTTCTTAACATTTTAGTAGCTTTTTATTTGTAAGATCTGAGGAAATATCACAGTTAAAACTTTGTTTTACTGTAAACATTTCTTTTTGTAATTACTTATTGAAATCTTTTTGGAAGTATATAGAAGTAGGTTTTTTTTATTTTTATTTTCAAAATTGTAAATATTTGTTTTGAAGATTTAATTTTCAAATTATGTTTTTAGTATATGTGAAGATCCTGATTTTATTTTTCATGTTAATTTGCAGTCAAAGAGGCCCTCCCTGCTTTATTCCTCTATGGTCGAGTTGTGATTTTTAAGGAAGCTTCACACTTTGTATTTCTGAATGTACCAATCTATATTATCCTGCTTGTGTGCTGAGTGTGACCTAAATGTGTTTATCGTACATTGTTTACCAAATTAAAAAAAAAAATAACTTGAATTTGCTTAAAGCTTTCGAACTGTGAAGGGTATATTAAATACCCTGGATTCTGTGCGAGTCTGGCAATTATAACGAAACATTTCATACAATGATACTACAACTAGTGAAGGAATGATGATACAAATCTTGCCTAGATTAAGTAAATCTGTGAATGTACTCATAATAAGGAGTATGAACAATTTTTTTAAAGAATTTCAATGTGTATAGCTTTGCTAATTATATTGCTAGCCATTCTTTTTTATTATTCATTGTTAGCGCAAGTGTATAATATTGTGTCTTCAACAAAGTCCTATAATGTATTTAGATTCGTCATGATCGTACTTGTAGCAAAAAGCAGTCAGTGTGTTTGTAGTAACTAAGAAACTAAGTTTTGACAAAATGAAATTTTACAAAATGACTACGTATACAAATAGCACTCTGAAAAGTCATTCTGAAATATCCATAGTGTCTATGCTGTTGTTCCAGTAGCTGAGGAAATGATTGCTTTTTCCACAAAAAAATCCTTCCCCGTTTATTACCATATGAATTCATTACAGAATTACATGGCTATATCTATTACCAATCAATCATACTGAAACACACAATTGCAAGAGTGTGTTTAAAATTTTAAGTCAGTGTTATATGACATGCATACACACACCTCTTCATATCTATATATGTATAGGTATATAGATATATATAAAACAATGAAATTAATCGGTTTTTACAAAAACCATTGCTTTTTATGATACTCATATGATTACAGTGATATTTATTGTAATCATCTTTATAGTAAAATATTTTAGCAACAAAAGTTTCCTTTTTAAATTTCTAATTGTTTGTATTTATGTGAATTGTAACATTTAACAAATCGACTGAACTTTATATGGTGGAAAAATCTTGCATTACAGTGAATTTGTACAGCTGTGTAGTTAAGTTATATTTCTTTACTGTTATTATTAGGAGATACTGATGATATTGTTCTGTGAAGAGATTCATGTTTTTTTCAAGAATATTGTTTTTAAATGGTATTTTATGTGGTC
Organism: Teleogryllus occipitalis; assembly: GCA_011170035.1. Classification (NCBI taxonomy): domain Eukaryota; kingdom Metazoa; phylum Arthropoda; class Insecta; order Orthoptera; family Gryllidae; genus Teleogryllus; species Teleogryllus occipitalis. The sequence goes on along the minus strand of BLKR01004232.1, from coordinate 40,744 downwards.
ATCTGACAGTTTGTTCATATTTAGTAATGCAAGATATTCTTTTTGTATGAAAAAGGAGAAAATGGAGGATTTTAATCTAGCACATAAATCCCCAATTATTGTGTACCTTTCATTTGTTTAGTTAGTCTCAGCATGGTTTCCAGCCAAGTGTGCTCGATCCTGGTATTTTGTTCCCTCTGTTCTAGGGGACTATGTGTGTGAGATGAGTATTTGTACCAAAGTTGTAGAATTAATGGACTTTTGTGTTAATAAAGATTTACAATCAAGTCCTTTTTTTGTCTTCTCAACTTTCTCATCCAGTTCATATATCTTGTCCTAATTCAAATTATTTCACTTCGACCAAATCTAAACCAAAGTATTGATATGACCTGCTTAATCCTAGAACACTGCTGTTATGCCTCCCAAGATGTAGCCACTGATTCATAATGTTACCTCTCCTGATAGGCCTACATTTGTTATAAGCTCATTTTTGACATTGACGTCTTAAAGTGGTATGGGTGCTGTGAATCAATACTGTTTTTACATTGGTATGAGCAGGCTGAGGTTCATTTTTGTTAATCCTCTGAAACACTGTTCACTTGGAAAGCATAGTGAAGACTAATTTCAATGCTAGGCCTAATGAAAATTATGTGCATATCTCTTGGATGTATGTCTAGTAATATGTATTTGTATTTTCTGTAACAATCAGGCATGTGGTTAAAAATATATTTCCATATTTTATGCATTTAAAAACAACACTTGTTTGAATATTCTTAGCTTTCCAGATGTACAGTTGGCTATCTAAATTTGGAGAGAACAGTACAGTAACAATAAATTATTCATTTACATGCTACAAAGATGAATGACAATCAGGCAAAAGGAATGACTTCTGAAAAAAATCCTGATGATTTACTTTAGATTGAAGAAAAGAAAAAAAATTAACATTCCTAATACATCAAGTGTCAAAGAATGTTTCAGCAGAGAGGATAAAATTGAAATGTTTGATAAGGACACTTTTCCCCATAGCACGTCATACGCAGTTTGAACTGTTTTTTGACATAAAATAAAATAAATAAATAAAGGATGATTTGATGGAAGATCTCTATTATAATCTTTTTGAGGAGGGAGGCAAGATTGAAGAACTGCTCCGCCATGCGTTTCACATTCAAGAGCTTACTAGTGATCAATTTCCAAGTCTTCTAAGGGAAGAAATAGCAACAAAGGAAAACAAATAATAAAACCTCCAAGAAGTGGAATAGAGAAAATTGTGTAAATAATATTTATTCCATTTTGAAGGTAGAGACACTGTCTTTGGAAAGAACGAGATTTTTTCTGTGGAATACAGTACCAATAAAGCACAATGTTCCTCAGACTCCAAAGGACATTGTCCACAGCTCATCAAAGTCACCGGTATAGGTCCGAAATGTCACTGCCTTTGTCCTAGGGTCCCGAAGGTGGCAATATTTTCGACACTAGCTACATAGCTAGGCGGAGTTCAGTCGTCTGGAGGAGAATTCTAGCGGCCGGGTGCCCTGATCGATAGTATTCCGTGGTTTCTCCAATGAACACGACGTGAATGCCGGAGCAATACCCTAACAAACGGGCCACGGGGCGCGCGTGATCTTTCCTTCTTTTTGTCCTATCCTCACCCCTTAATTAGACACACACTTACATGCCCGACACTACCGCACATATCGGGAGCTTAGAGCTTCTCCCGCTGGGGCGGTGCCCCGCTGATGGGAGATACCTGGTTGTGGATAAATAGGTCGGCGCCGGATCGCGCCATCTAATGGGGAAGATTACCACCTCCCACGATAAAAACATTCACTACTCTTACGAGACTAATGATCTTAGCAGAAACATTAATCAAAGTCGCTGCTGTCTGGGGGTACAGTTGATATCTCCCAGCCTCCAAGTTGTTTCAACATTTATTTTTCTTCGACAAAACTAGAGAAGATTTTGTGTCACGCAAGTGAACTACATTCTCTGTAACTAAAGAATAGGAAGAGCTTAGTATTGAAAGCTAGCTACTGAATGCTAGTATGATGGATGGCAACCGTATGAACGCAAATTATTTGTTTGATATGAACTCTCGTAGATTTATTTATTTTACGTCAAAAAACAGTTAAAACTGCGTATGACGTGCTATGGGGAAAAGTGAATTGTGTACACATTTTCAAAATTCTGTGATCCCTACACTAAGTCATATACTACTTAATTTTTGGAAAAAAAAGCTCCCATGTAATAAAATCTATTTTCAAGGATAAATAAGCAACAAATTTTGGCTCTTATCCATGTTGTTCTTCGGAATAATACTTTCTGCCGCGACAACACGGAAACGATAATTTGAATAATTGTATTTGCCACTGAATTCTAGAAGACGTGCACAGAAATTGAACTTACATTTATGTCCAGAAGCATAACAAGGGGCCATCTCAGCATTTGCTCAAGGGATCCGGGAAATTGGAGGAAAAACCTGATCGAGATGGGGGTCATTGACCCGGAGGCTGTAGTACAATACTTGTTACAGGTTGTTTATACACATTTATACAGTTCAAGTGGTAAATAATGCATTATGTATCATTGTTAAAATGAATGTCACTTTTCTTGTGATGCTCAGTATAGTCTCTAATTGTATAGAAACAGCTATGCAGCAGAAACGATTTCACTTGGGATTTAAACTTTTCTATCGAATTTAATCGTTTAATGTCATCTGGCAAAGTGTTGTAAAATAATGTACATGTATGCGAATTTTTTGTAATGAGCTGTTGATACTGTCACCTGATGAATATTTCTACGTCGAGTGTTATAGTAATAGACATCGGCATTTTCTGAAAATATATTCCCGCCCTTAAGCAAGTCATTTTTGACAAAAGCCACTGATTCGTAAATAAACAGACAAGGTAATGGTAAAATTCCTAGATTAATGAAGAGAGGCTTACATGAATCACGTGGGTGGGATTTGGTTATTTTTCGTACAATTCGTTTTTGTAATCTAAAAGTCTGGGAGCTATAAGATGTATTTCCCCAGAATATTATGCCATATCTCAGGCGGGAATGAACTTTCGCGAAATATACACAACGAGTAGTATGAAGGCTGACTGAATTTGGAAGAATTCTGAACGCGTAGCATAATGAACTTAATTTTGTGTTCAATTCATTTAAATGGACGTTCCATTTAAGGTTTGACTGAATTGAGAGACCTAAAAATTTTGTTGCCTTAACATCAGTCAATGGTACACCGTTTATTTTCAATGGAGCACAGAATTGTTTATTTGAAATGGAAAACTGCATTAAAACCGTTTTCTTTTCGTTTATTATTAATTTGTTATTTCGGAACCAATTTGAAACATCTGATATTGTACTATTTACGGTTTCTTTATTGCAAAGGATGTTCGTATCATCTGCAAAGAGAACCGTTCTTCCGTTTCGAATCGTCGAGGGCATATCGTTTACGTAAAGTAGGAACAGAATATGGCCTAAAATCGATCCTTGAGGAACTCCACGTGCAATGGGCAAAGAGTCGGAAAGGTGCGTAAGTAATGTTCCATCATTCCAGTAAGGTATTTCCACTCTCTGAGATCGTTGTTTAAGGCAGGTCAAAATACATTACTATAATGATCAAGAATATGTTGAAGTTCCTCCTATCTTTGTGATTTGGTGATGATTGCACAAGGGAAGAAAGAAACTAGGTTAGTCCCAGTTTCAGAAATCTGGAACGTACTCAAGTAACTGTAAGGCTGGTTATGAACACTTGAATTACTTGAGGATTTCAAAAAAGATTGGCACAATTATTTTGTGTTCACAGGAACCATTTACTGAACGAATGAATACAGATTATATTACAGGTATTCCCCGCCAATGTCTATGAACGTTTGCCGTCATTCTGGCAGCCTCTGTATTTGCGTAGCAAACCATTCCTTTGGTGTATCTTAGCGCCACTGTTGGACAACTTCATGAAGTTCGTCATTGGTGGTGAACGTCTTACCCCGCATGATCTCTTTAAATACGTGAAAAAGGGCATAGTCACTAGGAGCCAGATCCGGCGAGTTTGGAGGATCTGGAGTCACTTAGAAGCAGACGGCGACTCTTAGTGACACGGCGACGGTGACCAGTCGCCGAAAAATCTCCGCTGGATCTGCACTGTACTGTTTAATCAACCGTTGACACGTCTCCAGACGCTTGTTTCTACGCAATAGCGAGAGTATGGGTTACCCATTGTGCATTCACCATTTTCAAATCCTCGTGGATGGTGTGGAGGGTCTCCTTGATAGACTTGTTTCCTTCTCTAATTCTTCAAACGTGATTCGCCGGTTCGTCATTATCGAGTCATTGACACGTCGGGCATTGTTTGGTTGCTGTGTAATTGCTAGCTGCCCAGTGGTTTTGCGCACAGTTCCTGCTGCCTTTGAACTCTGATACCCAACGAAACATGGATCTGCGACTTGATGACTCCTCACATACGGCTACTAACCTTTAGTGGATATCTGAAGTAGTCACTTCTTCCTCGAGAGAAAGCACACTGTCCACCGTAGCCCATGCTTGTCTATTTCTATGTTGACTTATCGATGTCCACCTGTTTGCTGGCAAGCCGGAACAATTGCTGCTACAATGAGCCACCTACGGGAAGTAGCAACACGATTTGGTGGCTGTAGACAGTCACCAACTCGGCATTCGCCGTTGCCGAATTATGACGCCTTTCCCCATGGAAGACATCGATTTCCAGCCACATTAGCAGCGTGGGGCTTGTTTAATTGCCAATTTAACAAGGTGAGAAAGAATTGATAATGATAATTATTCATTGGCGGTTCGTGGGTATTCGCACGTTTGCATGTGCACACCAAAATTAATTCGGTGCCATTTTTCTTAAACATCTCTTAACAAGAGGGGAATACAAGTTCACTCAGAGCATTTACGAAACATGGTATTTCAAAAAATGCGCCGTTCGGAAGCTGCGATTGCCAATCCGTCCGGCTTTCTTTCGTGAAAGCCTGCCGGAGTACACTTGGGAGAATACGATCAAGTAAACGGCGTCTTGGGCTGCCGCAAGGCTGCAGGGGAAGGAGGGGGAACAACGGTGGCTTATGGAGGGAGGGGGCACTCCGCCCGCGATGAGAGTTTTACGGCGCCGGCGCAGTGGCGATCTCTGTAAGTGCCTTGATATGTCTCAAAGACATCCCACTTAGCTAGCACAATTTTTTATGAGAATTAAGTGCGACATTGAACGAAGAAGGTGTGAGATATCTCTCCACTTAAATGAGCTCTAGCGCTCTTCCTCATCCAGGTGTCTCCTCAGTCGGGACACACTCTAGCTCCCGACATATGTGTTAGTGTGTGCGTGTGTGTGGCTGTGTGGGAGGAGAGGAAAGGCAAGGGCGAAGGAAAGAAAGTGTTCGGTCCGTGGCCCTTATGTTAAAGAACTGGTATTGATCATAGAAACCACGTAAAACTACCGATCAGAGCAACCGGCCCCTATAATTCTCCTCCAGACAGTGGCTGAATTTGACCTAGGTACCCAGCTCGTGTCAAAAATCCGCCACCGTCGCGGGACTCGAACCCTAGGTCCTCAAAGAGAAAGATGTTGAAGTGGAAAGAGTTGTAGTGCTGAGACATCTCAGCCGGTCTTATTTTAAATTAATATGTGCGTGTTACTTGATATATTAAAATTAAATCCGTTGTACGATAGTATTATATCGGCTAAAGTGATTGAATTACTACGTACACCGTCGCATATCAATGCTATTCCGAGACGCAAAGAACTCAAAGAGGGGCAAATAATTGAAGGAAAAATGTATATATTTAAGAACTAATGCTACATAGTATATTTAGCAATCATTTACATTTTTATGCAAGTCATTGAAGGAGAATTCTAGCGGCCGGCTGCTCTGATCAGTAGTTTTCCGTGGTTTCTCCGATCAATACCAGGCGAATGCAGGAGCAGCACCCTAACAAACGGGCCACGGACCACACGCGATCTTTCCTTCCTCTTTCTTGTCCTATCCTCCCTTACACGCACACTTACACTAACATGCACTACACTACTACATATTCCGGGAAATCGGTCGAGAGCTTAGAGCTTGTCCCGGCTGGAGCGGTGCCCCGCTGGTGGGAGAGCCCTGGTTAGGAGGAAACCCCGCTAGCCGACGGTAGGTCGGCGCCGGATCTCGCCATCCAGCGGGGGAAGATCACAGTCATCTCCCTAGGAAAAAACATGCACTACACTTACGAGACTAATGACCAAAGCTGTTGACGCGCCCGAAATCACTAACCAACGAACCAAACGGCGCTACCCCAACCAGTTAATCCTCTTGTATATACCAAAGTACTACTGTGATCTTTGAAAACGATGGTTTGCTTTCGGGGGAAGTCAAAAGAAAATGTTAATGACTTTAATAAAATAATGCGAGACACCAATGAATATTTGAATTTTGGTCTGCCTAGTTACGGGTCTCAACAGTCCGAGCTGAGTCTCGTGCTCAAATGCTTAAGCATATCGTCGTAATTAATGCACGTTTGTTTAGATATACTCATTCAGTTAACACAAAAATGACGCAAATTAATAGGTGTTTGTTACCAAAACATGAGGAAGGAAGGGCACACACTGATAGAGTCTAATTTTGTGACTTTCTCTTAGTATCTACCAGCGCCCTGAATCACTTATCGAGTTTTGTCGATGCTACATATTTCAGATATTTAGAACCCATTAACATTATTACAGTATATTCAATGAGAATATTATTTGTATTTCGACTTCACAAATAAAAGCCAATGAGTAATAAAATACGAACATATGTAAAGTTTTTTTGTAAGTAACATGGGTTGTTTTACTTCTTTATGCTAAAAGTTCAAATGAAGGCTTTACATGGCATTTGAACAAAATTTGTCTGGAGATAAAAACTATCATTGATTTTCTTTAATTATTATTATTATTATTATTATTATTATTATTATTATTATTATTATTATTATTATTATTATTAATAATAATAATAATAATAATAATAATAATAATAATAATAATAATAATAATAATAATAATTTGGTGTTATTAGTTCGGTAGTCCGACTTCGCCGGCCGATTACCGGCGTCCCTCATGCTTGGGCCTAGTTCAATTCCCATGCTTGGGGGTAAGAGCGACATGATGCGAACATGACGTATTTTCTTCACCGTAACTGGCAAGATCCGCCTGCTTGAGCTTTTCTTCGTCACGCAGTTCTGTAGCTGTCACGACGAAGCTGGGACGATTTTAAAGGAAAGCTACAGCTCTATTTTTGCCTTGACTAGGAATTGAACCCGGGACCCCAGCACGGGAAGCTACCACGCTGCCCATGAGTCATTACAGAGGCTATATTATTATTATTATTATTATTATTATTATTATTATTATTATTATTATTATTATTATTATTATTATTATTATTATTATTATTACTGCTGTTATACCTAACTGATTTGTCTATCCGCCCACAGTTCCATTCGTTGGTATTTTCATTTTTCCTTCTGCTCTTATGGTAATTGTTTCACGCATATGAGATATTTTAGCATTTCATATGGTCACTTGAAGTGTTATGACGGCGATTACAATATTTTTTTGTAAGATCTGTTCTTCAAAATAATCTCCTTCAGTAAGTGGTGTTGACAGAGGTAATAATTTCTGCAGTTCAAAGACAATAAATCAACACGTATCTTTTTTCAGAACCACACAATTTGCAGAGAAATATATACAAAGAGATATGTAGTGTTTTAATGTAAATGTTGATACATTCCCATTCACGTGCAGGAGGGTTTCCGTTACTTTGGCAAAGTTGAATTTGCATACATCAAAGACCCCGAATTAAAATAATACGGAAGTTATTTGAGAGCTCAAAACAACAAAGCGAAGTCGCTTGCCTTTCACCACTGAGGTCCGGTTTCGATTCCCGTCGAATCTCATGTGAAATTTGTTCCAACAAAACGAGTTTGGCCGCTTCACAAGGGCTAGTCTAACCCCTGTGAAGTGTCCTAAACCCTACCCCTTTCCTAATTTCTTCCCAATTCTGGCCGCTGGGTAGTGACGCAGGGGCGCGTTAAGTACGAGTGCGTGAAGTACGCGGAGATGCTACCTGGCGGTTCTCTTTGACAATTGACTACACGAGACAAGACGAGGCATAAAAATACAGCGTCCTCTGGAATACAGAAGGACAGATATTAATGGAGGACTACTCCGCGCTCAACGCTCGACCAGGGGCGAAGAGTCGTTGCGTCGATAAATAGGATTAAGGGCGCAACGAAATTAAAAAACAACAACTAATTTGGAATTTAAAAAAAGTGCCGAAACGAAATTGAAATGTTAAATGCCAATTACATGGTAGTTTGAATGTGTGGTGAATATCAAATAAAATTTTCGTATAGTCCATATTTTAAACTCAAAATTTTTATACCTACATTTGATGAGTTGCCAAGTACGAAAATAATTTCAAACACGACTTTTAGCTATTGAAAACGGATATTATAACCTACCTACTGCGCATATATACCTACATTTGTCCAATTTTGAATTCGTTCTATTTTTTATTAATTTATTTTTAAACAACAATTTTGTTCCAGTTGTGAACATTGAAAATTATAAAATTTTGAAAGTGATCAGATAATCGACTTTGTAATAGCCAATCGAAATTCTACCCCCTGAACATGGTTGTGTCCAAAAAAGTACCGGTTTATGATACATTATTGCAATACCAATATTAATAAGGTGTTTTCAGTTTATTCTTTGAATACAAAATAAGAGAAAATCCGTTATAATCCTCATCACTAGAAGGCATAATCTTCACATTCTGCAAGGTTGAAACAAGTAGGAAGTCTCCAATTCCTTTTTTTTCTTTTTCGCCCTTACTTCTTAAAATGTGAAAGTATTGTGATCGTGCGCCGGAAAACGGCAAATTTTCGACAGAAAAACTCACTATCGGGCCCTAGTAACGAAAAAGTGGATGAATCTTGTTTCTATGCATAGTAAATTACTTCCTCCAACTCGTTGTGTAGTGAGAATCCATGTTTTGAGGTCTTTGATACTGAAAAATCGGTTGACGTTAAAAAGGTTTCTCTCCGTCCATCTGTCCGCCTGTTGTCACAGCCAGCGCCAAAACTGATCAGCTGATGTTCTCCAAAGTTGATTGCCTTCGATCAGACTAAAAGTACTCGAGGCTCTCTGGGTTTGAAACCGATATTTGTATATTTGGGGGTATTTTACATGAAGCCTCAACATTTTCATTTTTGTTTAAAAAATGGCACCAACTTTTTCTTACTAAACTTTGTCCTCGAAACGTTAAGAGAATGGTGCAGGTCTCATTTTCGCTGAAATCCCTGACTTTTAGAAAACTGCAAACGTTCAATTTTTTGCCATCTTCCTTTAACTACAATACTGAAGATACAGATTTTTTCCTGAACAAAACCTGCTCTTTAAAGAAAGATCTTGGAATAAGGACGAGTACTATTTTTCGAAAATATGTATAGTTTTCGCGTAATTTTGCTTGATATATAGGCAATTATTTAATTTTTTTAAACAAATTATTTCTTTAAATTTTCTCTTCATATGTATCATAATACTAAAAAGTGGTGTTAGTCCCATTTTCCGTTGAACACTGTATTTTAAAAAACTGCAAAAAAGTAACATTGCCAAAACTATAAATTTCAAGATAATTTTTTTTGTTTTAAACTAAGCCTGTTCTAAAAAATTAGCTCTTTAAAAAATGTTATGAAAAAGCGAGTAATTTTCGCGCAATTTCTGCTTGAAGTAAATACAAATTTTTAAAAATTCAAAAAACCCTCCAAATTTTTCTTCCATATTTCCACGGATAAAACAAAAATAGCGCAGGTCGTATTTTCGTTCATCTCTCTGAATGTTCGAAAATTGTAAAAGTTAGAAAAAGTGCGAGAAAGTATTAGCTGTTGTAACAGGACTAATTTCCATTGAATTTATTGTTTTTCTCTGTATCCACAAAAATGATAAGTAATCCAAACTAAAATTATTTGCTACGACATGGAATTGAATATCAATGGTTAGGCTTCAGAATCGTGCATTTTGACCATTCGTAAATTATTCCAACGCTTGGATACAGATTCGCAAACTTATTCTTAAGGCTCCCACAGACCAGCGCGGAAAATCCGCAGCGAATGCGGCGCGAAAAGTTCCGCGCTAGACGCGGCGGTGGAATTTGGACACCGGAGCGTCAGTTGTGAATCAGCATTTGATGGCAGTTTTTATCCGATAAGGAAGAGGCGCTCGCCTTTATTCATGCAAAGGATAGAAATGCTAAGTTACTTTTAGTACGTTTTCTGAGCGCATGCCGTATGGTACTTTTTCGTTCTTTATTAACTATTTCCCTCAAATTGTTAATATCTCTTTAGAAAACATAGAAAAATGGTCCATTATTTTGACCTAGAAAGGAATAACCTTAATGCTACAAAGGATGAGAAACGCTTTTAATTTACTAGAATGTTGCTTGTTGATGAAATTTTGAATCTGATCGCAGAACTTCGCTAACTACATTGCTTCGCACTTGTCAAACTGACTCGCAAACTCATCAAGGTCGACTGTTCCTGCCTCGCCTATCAAGGCGATTAGTACGGCCATATCTAACCTGCCTCAAATTCGTGCCACTCGCGAGCCGCAGCCGCCACTTGGCCGAATTCACGGCAAACTCCACCACCAGCTCCGGCCATCTGAGTCCGCGCCCATGCCAGTTCGCACCACCGAACTGCCTGGAGCCTACCTCAGCCCGGACAGCGACACACTCAGCCGAGTGATTTGGGTTGCTGCTTTCCTTGCTTCAAACTGTAAGTAAGCTGCCAAGTGTACTTCAAGAAAGAAGAGCAATCATTAACTTCATAAACTATCAATGGTCCTCCGGCTTTTTATAAATCAAAATCAATTGTACTCAATTATCAAGCAATTAAATTTATTTATTCTACTTGCATATTATCTATCATTCCCCTAAAGGTAAACAATCCCCTGAAACCCGTTCTGATCCCCGTATGTAGTCGCACTCGCAGCACGGCATCTCCCAGGCTGCATCTGCTACAGCGGCGGCGGTGCACTTTCAGACTATGCGCAGCGCGGTAGGGTTTGTACCGTGACGTCACTGCAACATGTAAACGGCGGAGCAGCGATGAAACGACCCTTCTTGAGTGAGACGCCGAGGTGAGAGGTCGAGTCTTCTTGTGTGAGATGCCGAGGTGAGCAGTCGAGTCGGTAGTGGAATAGTTGAGGGAGAAGCGGTAGTTTTTGGAAGTGCTAGGAAGTGGGAAATGCTTAAGTAGCGACGCTACGTGGTGTAAGGAGATTGCAGTAAGAACTGTGAAAGTTAGAACGGATCAGAATAGTGGCTGTGGTTGCGGAACTGTGAGAACTTCGTAAAGCATTAGTGGGGCGATACGCTAACACACGCGGAGAGACTGAGCAATACTCGTACTCGTGTCGCAAGAAGGCGGGCGAAGAAGGCTGGACCGTGGATCTGGTGGCAGGTGCGAGAAGATTGGACTGTGGATCTGGTGGCAGGGGCGAAGAAGGCTGGACCGTGGATCTGGTGGCAGGTGCGAGAAAATTGGTTCCAGGATCTAGTGGCAGGCGCGAAGGAGACCGAGTGGCTTTCGGAGCGGCATCGAAGCGGGCCGCGTTGCAGGAACGCGAGTGGCGGCACGGCTGAGTTTCAAAATTAGCATAAAACTGAGGTGGGAGACAGGAATGTAGTGTTGGCACCAGAAACAGAAATACTAAAATGTGCATGTTCGCCTTGAAATTGAGTAACGGTGAAGTGTTTCATATCCTCGTACGCCGGTAGTACATTTCAGTCCAAAGCTGTATCCAAGATAATTAATTTGTAGTCTTCATTTGTATGTAATTGACGAGGAAATCTCGTACGCGAATAGCGGTAAAAAAACTGTAATAATGTATGATGGCAAAATGATTCAGGAAGTGTGAAAAGGGTCATTAAATTTCATTCACTAGTGTTAACCACGCAAGAACTCCGTGCACGGATGTTTAAAGGAAAATATTGCTAGCTAGGCGAAAAGTGGATCCATAAGTAGATTTTTTTTAAATTTCTCTAAGAGGTCTGCCCGTCAGTGGCTTGCAGGCGTTCAGACGCGCAGCCAGCAATTGAGTAATTTTGTGTTTGTTCTCTAATTTTGATGACAGTACAAAAATGGTTAATTTGTACAATATTTAAGAATACATAACTGTTTTACTTAATTCTGTGCCTGGGTGTGTCTTTCTCATACCCTAAAGATCCTGCTCCCCGAGATATTCAAAGCTCGAAAGAGCATTCTTTCGAACGACCGCTACGCGAGTGGTGGCGTTAGAAGATATATATATATATATATATATATATATATATATATATATATATATATATATATGAGTGCAATATCTGCTGCCGCGCAGGAACGTGCTCATAAGCGAATACGTGACGCGAAATGTCGGATGTTTCGCGCCGGTCTGCGGAAGCCTTTAATGTACCAGGCACTGTGAAACTGAACAAAATTTTCACGAATTCACATTACCCAAAAACTACTAGTATTTCTAAAAACATGTACTATGTTCAATCTTTAAAGATCTAATATTGAGGATCAGCTCTCGTTAAGACAGAAATCTCTAATTTAAGTTTCCCATAGACCAGCGCTTAACATCCACAGCGGGTGCGGCGCGGAAAGTTCGGCGTTAGTCGCGGCAGCGAAATTTGCGGGACCATTCGCACCAGAGCGTCAATTATGAGTCAGCGTTTAGTAGCAGTTTTCATCCGATAAATAAGAGGCACTCGCTGCTATTCATGCAGGGGATAGAATTACCGAATTTTACTCGTAGTACGTTTTCTGAGCACATGCGCTATGTTTTTTCCATTCTTTATTTACGATTTTTCTTTAAATGGTAAATGTCTCTTTACAAAACGTAGAAAAGGGGTCCATTATTTTGATCTAGAAAGGAAAAAGTACGGAGAATTTCACACCTTGATGCCACTCCGAGAAACGCTTTTAATTTACTTAATAACCAGTGACTGTTTTGATGAAATTTGGAATCTGATTGCAGAAGACATAAGGAAATCTGACACTTGTCGATCATGATGCTATCTTACCTGAAGAACAATTTGTTATAGCACTCATTGAAATTTTTCATTAGTATTATGTACAAAGTTTTAAGAATCAAAATTTAAAAATAAACGAAGATTATTGTCATTTAAACTTAATTAAATTACTTAACACAATTAGAAGTATTTTTTCTGACCGTTCAGACGTGCCACATTTACTGACGATCTGAAAAGATTCGACATCTGACGAGTCTTAAGGTTCCCATAGACCGGCGCGGAACATCTGTTGCCTACGCGGAACGTCTGCAAGAGAAATTTTGCAATACGTGTTGGCTTATGAGTAGGTTCAGACCAGCATTGCAGACCAGGCTGCAGATTGGCAGCGTTTTATTCCCTGCGGTTTTCCTTTCGCGGTCGGAGGCATTTTTTCAAGTAACCGACCCTCCAGTTTCGCTGTGGAAACCACAACAAAGACTCCTCAGATCTCTAATATTTTCAGCTCGTCAGTGAATCTGAAACGACAGAACGGTCAGAAAAAATACTTCTAATCGTGTTCAGTAATTTAATTAATTTTAAATAACATGAAACTTCGATGTTTTGATTTTTTTTGTTCTTAAAATTGTGTACATTTCATCAAAACAGGCACTGGGCATTCTAGTAAATTAAAAGTGTTTCTCATCCTTTATGGCATCAAGGACTTTTGTGAAATTCTCCGTACTTTTTCCCTTCTCGGTCAAAATTATGGACCTCTTTTCTACGTTTTCTAAGAGATATTAACAATTTGAGGGAAAATCATCAATAAAGAAAGAAAAATACTTCATTTACTGCATGTGCTCAGAAAACGTACTACAAACATGGCATTTCGATCCCTGAGTGAATAGAAGCGAGTACCTCTTATTTGTTGAATGAAAACTGTTACCAAATGCTGACTCGTAATTGACACTCCGGTGTGAACGGTACCGCGAATTCCGCGGCCGCGTCCAGCGCGGAACTTCCCGCGCCGCACCCGCAGCGGATCTACCGCGCCTGTTTGTGGGAGCCTGTAACGTTTAGCACAGTTTCGATGTATGAGAAAGTAAAAGAAAAACAAATGCATTTTTGCAATTTTCCAAATTTCAGTTGTTGTAATCAAAATTGAATATACTCTATATTTATAAAAGCATTTAGCTCTATTCGTGCGAAAAATAAAGAAAAAAGTTTTTTTTGAGCAAACCGTTTTGATTTTTTTTGTAAATTGTCACGATTTCACAAAAAAATATATGAAAACTACTGTTACTTTGAAACAATTGTAAAACAATCATTTAAAGATTTCATTTCAAACAACATATTTCATTAAAAAAACATCTCTAACTTTAATAATGTAGCTGAAGGATGAAGGGTTTAAAAATGTAGAACTTTTACAATTTTCGACATTTCTGAGGTTTTAATGATATTCACACCAGTGCCGTTTTTATAAGTGCATATTTACTATATAATAGCAAAAACAGAATTGAAGAAAAATATGGAGTGGTAGTTGAGAAAATGTTGAATATGTCCCAAAGGCTTCTTGTAACATTGAACCTCTAAAGCTGAAAAGGTCCGTTTGAACCCCACAGAACCTTGAGTGCGACCAGATTGATCGGGGAATATCCATTTTGGATAAACTTCTGAGAACAGTTTAGATGTTAGAGTTATCCACAGGTGGAGAGACAGAATGATAGGCGGACAGACGGACGGCTGGACAGACAGAGGTTTTTGAAAAACAAAACAAGCAAACAAACGACTTTTTCGCGAACAGGGACTCCCAAGACATGTTTTTCGTCAAACCCTCCACATCGATTTTTTTGCAAAGTTTACTATACTTACTGCGTTCTAAGTATACGAGAGTATAAAAGGCTATTTTAATACATTAAAAATTTTAGTCTCATTAGAATATGTTCTTCTATTAGGCTGTCAAAAGACCATACGTTTTAATGTTGATTAATGAGATCAATTCCTGTGAAGACGCGTTGCCTAATGCGTTGTCAAAGATGCACCTAGCACAAGACATAACAATTTGTAGAGGTTTTATTTATTTTCCTACATCTTACGTGTAGTAAAATGGGTAACTTGCATGTGTCCATTCGTCACTCACGATTACGCCTCATCCATGGAGAAGCAAGATGTCATTTAAAGGGTCTCGATTTGATGGAGGGGAACTGGAAGTTGTTTCGGATGCTACGAGAATATTATCATTATCATTATTATTATTATTATTATTATTATTATTATTATTATTATTATTATTATTATTATTATTATTATTATTATTATTATTATTAATGACATGTGAAATAATGGGGAAGGTGAAGCATAGGAAGAAATTATTATTTAGGCCCCTTCCGGTCCACAGTTTGGAATATGTGATATGTCATTCGACTCGTCTCGGTCTACTGATGTAGATCTGGCTAATTTTCGCATCCTTCTAATCTAAATAAAAAATCCTAAATTAATTAGTATGAAAATACTATTTAAAGCATGGGAGACACCACACTAAGCTACTTATTAGCATCACATCTTAGTTGAAGAAAATAATATTTTGCTTTTGAATGATTATGAGAATGATTATTATTAGAAGTTAGAATCATTCTTTGATTGTAATAAGAGAACGGATATATATTTATACCTCTGTCTACTATCAAATCCAAAACTGTCAAGGATACCAAGTCAACAGTCGTAAGGTATAATTTTGCGGAATTTTCGGGTCAAATGATTTTCTTGAAGGCCGTATATATCACCTAGCTTTCCCCTCGCATCGGTCGACGAATATAGAAAGTGTCAACTTCCCAATGTGCAGAGTAAACGAGTGCTCCTTATTTGTTATCATAGCCTCATAAGAATTGCTGATCGTCGTGGTTTTTTGTCTCTAATTAGAGGTTATCATGGCTGTAGCGTGTTGCGACTTTAGTCTCAACTGATGGATGAACTTTCAGAGTTAGGAAATAGTGTATAAACATTTGTTAATTTTCAATTTCCATGAAATATTTCGAAAAGTCAGGGTAACAGTATTTTTCTTCTTCGTTCTAATTTCAAGAATCATGTTTTGTATTGTGAGGAAAATATAGAAATCATAGGCGTGAGCAGCCTAAAACAAGAGGGAGGAACAACTATATTTTTGGCCTTTATTTCCTGTCCTTTTTACTTTCTCGCCTGTTTCTTACTTACGTAGTGAAGAGAAAGTATTGTAAATCTGCATTGGTGATTTATCGTAAAAAAAAACGAATTGTTGGAACTTGGTTTCGAAATATTTCATAACTCTTGTTCCCACACAAATTAAATTCCTTTCTTAAACACATGCGGACATAATCCAAGTTTTGTGGGTCCTTGATACCCAAATATGAGGTTGCGGCAAAATACTGTCTGTGGTAAACGCTAACGCATAAACCATTCAGTCTATTTTCTTCAAAATTGATATTCCCTGATCGAACTCGTGGCCGTGAGAAATTAAAACAAATATTTTGATTTTGAGTAATACTTCACATGAAGCCTTAACATTTCCCAAATTTTCTGAAAAATGGAACCAATTTTTTTAAATTTTGTCTAGAATATAACATAGTACGTGTATAAAAATGGCGCAGGTCTTCTTTTCTTTGAACTCTGAATATTCGAAAATTGCAAATTATGAGAAAGTACGTGCTTTTGAGGCACAATGATTGATTTTATAGCATTCGCTAATTATTTCTTTTCCTGAAAAAAGCAAAGGAGTTAAAAAAATAGCGCGTCTCATTTTCGTTAAACTCTGAATTTTTGCAAAATTGCAGAAGTTCAAAATGTTTCCGACATCTTCGTAGAACTACGAGATTTTTTCCTTAATGAAATCTGTTTTCCAAAGACAAACTTTTAAATAAGATCACGTTACAATTTTTTGAAAGCATGAGTAGTTTCATATAATTTTACCAGAAATGCAGGTAATTTTAAACAATTATTTCCTCAAAAATTGCATTAAGTGACTTTTAATGTTAATTTTTTCAATGTCTTAATTTTTTGTCAAATAGAGCAACTTTTTATTATAAAAATTAAGCAGATCCCTTTTTGATTCACTCTGTATTTTCGAAAATTGCAAAAATTAACATTCTAAAGGAACAATATTGATGATTGCAATTTTTTCTTAAATGAAATCTGTTTTTTAATAGAGGTTTTTAAATAAGATCTTAAACAACATTTTAAGAAGCTAGTATTTTTCGCGCAATTTTTGTTTAAATTAAAAGCAATTCATATTTTTTCTCAAAAACGTCCAATTTTTAACAAATTTTTTGGAATACAGCGAAGGACGCTTGAAAGTTGGGCAGGTTTCGTTTTGGTCAAACTCTGAATTTTCTAAAATTGCAAAATGTACAATTAAAGCGAGAAATAATGTGATGATTAAGCACCATTAGTTTATTTATGTATGACACATTTTACTAGTAGATTAATAAAATACTACAAAAGGAATGCAATTATAATTTTTATTATACAATTAATAAATACAATTGAATTTATGTTTAATTAATTTGGTTACCAGATGGCGCTGCTTTCCCTAAATATCGAATAATAATTTCCAAAATTGTCAGGTTCAAGTAAGAAATAATTTATTACATAAGGCTACCAGACCCTTTTCAAAACGTTCAGATGACCATGGTACCCTCCTCCTCCCGTACGCTTACATATGGTAGAAATTGTTCACTTCCCAACACATCAATTGTTTTCACACATTCCATTGTTCACACACACACACATTGTGAAGGTTGAAATAGGAAAACTGTGTTAGAGTACGACACATTTAAGAGAGAGCTTTACATCTAAAATAATGCTAATTGTATCTCATTCCTATGAAAATTTCATCTGTGCTTTCAATGATAATTTCCGATGTTAGTACTTTCATAAAATATCTCGCGTAATTTATTATTAAGATCGAGTTTAAAATTTGTCGAAATTGTGAATGCTGCGAAGAAGTTTGGGCTCTGAAATTTCAGGACGAGTATTGTTAGAGACTCAATAGATAGAATTTTACTTTAAGATTCGAGATTTAAGTCATTGGAAATGTTCTTGCACCTAATTATAGAGATCGAAAATTTATAGAAAATCACGCAAATATCACCCAATCCCCATACACGTTATGTTTATAAGTACTTTTTACTTTTTTTAAAATAAAAGTTCCAATAATTACTTTTTATAGACAGTCACAAATCCATTTATTAAAACAAATTGAGTTTTACATCACAATGGTATCTTGAAACAAGAAACAGCGTGGCAGTTTCAAGATACCATTGTAATGTAAAAATCAATTTGTTTTAATAAATGGATTTGTGACTGTCTATAAAAAGTAATTATTGGAACTTTTATTAAGAAAAAACTTATTAACAGACAGCCTATGTTTCATCTTTACTTTCTTGCCTATCACGTACTTACATAGTAAAGATAATGTTTTGTAAAACGCAGCGAAATATGACGATTTTTCGACAAAAATGCTTGTAGTGTATTCATTTTTTTGATAGCCGACTGTGCTGTACATATCAGTATTCTTATGGATCAAATTGGCGATACATTTTGCGTTTGTGTTGTCTGAAGAATGTATATTTCTCTTCCTCTCTTGTCTTTAACACCAACTTAGCGGCTCAGTTAAACGAAAGCGTAAAAATACAAAATGATATGGAATATGGCAATATCACTTTCCAGTGCTATTCGTTTAAATACAGAAAATAATACAGTTTTCTCTTTCTCATACATTTCTCATTAGATTTACGTATCTTTTTATTCTGGTGTTGTTTCCTAAGTAATCGTACTCTGAATATCGGAATACAAACCAACTTCAGCAGAGGAAGCCTAAACTAATTTCAAATTAGTACACTACAAAAATATTTTACTTTTAATATTTTATAGTAATAATGGGATAATAGTAATTTTGGTTCTGTTTGATTTTGAGGTAATTGTCACAGTAATAATTATAATTTAAAGTCAATGACCCTCATCTCGATAGGGAGTTTTCGCCCAGTTTCCCATGACTCATAGAGCAAATGCCAGGATGGTCTCTTGTTTTGCTTCTGCGAACAACTGTAGATTATCCGCACCCACCATCAAATCTCACTTACTGTTTTTACATAAATACATCGTTTTATTGCAATTATAGCGAATCATTTCGTGAAGTTTTGCGTGAAATATAGAGAATTTTAAACAATTATTTTCTTATAAACGGCTGCAATTTTTTTTCAATTAACACAAAGTTCGCTAATAAAAATTTTCAATGGTTCAATTTTCGGTGAACTTTCCGTATTTTTGAAAATTGCAAAAAAATCAATATTGCTTAACTGCAATATTGATAGTTTTTCTCCATATTGTTATTTTTTATTAAAAATATACTTCTATCATGTACAATTTTCATGTCATGATAATTTTCATGTACAATTTTCAGGTCATGTACAATTTTAGAAAATATGAGTAACTTTCGATTAATTTTTCTTTAAAACAAAGGCAATAAAATTAATACTTTCTGAAAAACAGCTCCATTTTTTTTATTTTGTCTGGAATAGAGCATAGTACGCGTATAAAAATGGCGCAGGTCTACTTTTCTTTGAACTCTGAATAATCGAATATTGCAAATTATGAGAAAGTATGTGCTTTTGTAGCACCATGATTGATTTTATAGCATTCGCTAAGCACCACAAGCACTCGCGATCCTGAGCGTACCTCCAATTTTTTGTCACGGTCACGATTTTTCTCAGGCAGAAATGAGACACAAGGTATTTGTCAAACTGTGTACGTACTTGACGAGAAAATCTCATCGACATTAAAACGTGGCAAGCAGTCAGTTGCGCGGTGCAGCCTATATTGAAACATTAGGAAGGCACAAATCCCCATACCTGCACGCAATATCCAGGTGATTTTCGGTTTCAGTCTCTAGGTATCCTCCTTAGACCCCTCTTCCCTTTCCGCCTCTGGGGGACGATAACGATGTAAGGCCTCATTCACAATGCAAACTTAAACGTAACGTAAGCCGTAAACTTATGCAGTAAACTTTTCACGTAGAAACGATCATTCACAATGGCAAACGTAAGCTGGAACGTAGGTTTTGCCTGAACCAATCAGAATTCAACATGTTGATCGATTCGTTTCTAGCATTTTTTTCGACTCTCCTATCGATTTCGCCTTTTGCATTTGCGTTATCGAAGGTCACAATTTTGTTTGCCATTTCGAACCAACACTTCGCAACTCGTACCAAAACTCCACAAACTTCTCTGCTCTACCTTTCCACTATACACACCAATACACACGCATAAACAAGAATCGATCTGGAGTCGACCTTCCTTCTCGCGGATTTCGTTGTGCATTTGTTGTTGTTTTTTTTCATGCTGCTCTCTGATTGGTCTTCGGTAGAATAAACTTAAACGTAGAAGCTTGGAGCTTGCGAGCTCTTAAGTTTACGTCTTACGTCTACGTTTACGTCAAGGCATTGTGAATGATCTCGCTTTATAACCCATTTCTAGGTTTTGCGGCTACGTTACGGTTACGTTTAAGTTTGCATTGTGAATGAGGCCTAATGTAATGTAATGCAATGAAAATTAGTATTTATAGAAAACACAAGTTGCTTTCGCTTGAAAAAAAAAAATTTTAAATTTTTGATCATGGTATGAATAATAGTCCGAAGGGAACTTATTTATGTGGCTATCACACTGTACAAGACACTCCTTCCTACTGATGATTTATAAAAATAATAATTCGTGTAATCCAGAGTTTTTGAAATTTATATTTCCAGTCGATTGTTACGCCCTTAAATGCCATTGTCATCATTTTTAACAAAGCTGCTTTTTCAATAGATTTAATAGATAGAATAAATCTACTACGTAATAAATACAAGAAAATAACTAGTGGTGCTACAAAAGTACATACTTTCTCGCATTATTTGTAACTTTTTCAATTTTAGAAAGTGTGGAAAGTTCTGTGAAAATGAAACCTGAGTATTTTACAAGAGCACTTTCACTCTTAGAGGGGGAAAAATGGCACTGTTTTTGAGAAAACCTGATCAAGATGGGGTAATGAAATATGCATTTTCTAAATCCATATTTCATTAATTAAACAATCTCTATCAATATTGTACTTTTACAATATTCATTTTTTGCAATTTTTGAAAATTAATAAATCGTCAAAAATGGGACCTGTTCAAATTATGTCTTGTTTGCTCTCTTAGAGGAAAAAGTTTAAAGAAAAACTTTGGACCGTTTTTATAGAATAATTAATTAAAATTTGCCTAAACTTCATGCAAAAATTAGTGAAACCTTAATTTTCAAAAAATTGTATATAGCTTGTATATTTTTAATATTGTGGTTGTAGGAAAATTCGGAAAAAATTGTGAACTTTTATAATTTTCGAAAATGTAGAGTTCAACAAAAATTAGACGTAGGCTTTTGTATGCCTCCATTGCTCTGTCAGAAAAATATCAAAAAGTAATCCGGAAATGTGAATCTTTTTTTAAATTTAAAAATGTTAAAGCTTCATGCAAAGTAGCCACTAAAGTCCAAATATCCGTTTCAAATTCGCCGGACCTTGAGTTCGTCCAGATCCATGGGGCAATATAAAGTTTGAAGAAAATCTTCTCAACGGTTTAGGCACTTGGTTTGACCACGGACGGACGGACAGACGTTTCGCCGTAAACCAATTTTTTATTATTCAACGCCCCATAAAACTTGGATTCTGACTAAACAACAATTGAGATGAAGTAATTTACCACATATAGGAGCATATATACCTTTTTCGGTAGCAGGGCCCCGTAACACAAGTATTTTTGGCGAAAAATCGCCACTTTCCACTGCAGCATTACAAAACTTTTTCTTTACTAAATGCGTAATAAGCGAGGAAGTAAAAAAAAATATACTACACGAGTCATCACACATTTCATTTAAATATTTAATTTATTTAGAGGTCAAAGTAAAGTCAGCTTTTCTCTTATTAACTAGACTAATATCGAGAAGTTTCTTCAAATAACGAAATATTTCTTCAGGAATGTGTTTTTTAGATACTACATTAAATCGTGCGAAATTAAATCTTACACTAAATATTCTTCTCCCCCATACGTCATATACAATTTTTACTGTTTTTTGATCAAATAAATCAAATCAAAATACTATCTAATTAAAGGGCCCCTGTAATATTGAGTCGTTTGCGTGCATATTATTGAAAGTGCTTTAATACTCTATCACTGTGAAGTTTAAATACATACATGAAACATTAAAAGTCATCTCCATATAATATCAACTGGCAAAGGTGGTTCAGGGCATCAACCGATGTAATTACATTGCCTCTTACCGGGAGGTCCTGGGTTCGAGTCCCGACTGTGCACGGTGGGTTAGAATCTTGAAAACGTGGCCAGAAAGGAAAAAAGAAAAGTTTCTAGATGGAAATTTTGGACTATCAGGTTAGCTCCAGTAATGTTGGGACTACTGAATGCCCGTTGTGCGGACGATCAACTTTTAATTTCGACCATTATATTTCAGGTCAAACGCGGCAATTCATTGTTAGCGGTGCATGCAACCGGCCAGGCTACAAAATAGTCGTATCTTTGAAGCTAAACATTTCTGTTCTTTGTGTGTGTGAATTCTTTGTCTAAGTGAAGTGAAGATTTTCAATTACGAAGGTGTTCCAGAAGGAATGTACTAATTAAAAAAACATTTATGTAATTATTAAATCATTAATTACACGTGTTGTTTTAAAATTAACTTAATACCAGAAAATCCATGAGAAAATTGTAAAATGTGCTAAAAATTACGAATTCCACGAAATTCCGCCTTCTTTTTCACGGTGTACGTATTTGTTACCTTTGTAAATTAACCTTCAGATCCACCAATTAATACCAATTCCGGCTTTGAGCCACTTCTTAAGCGACACTTGCAAAAGGTCGTTATTGAGACATTTTGATAAATGACCATAAAATCAATTAATTACGAGCTAAATTTGTTCAGTTTAAATTGTAGCCGATGCCTAGAAGCATTGTAAAGAATGTAATATCTCGATCAGGTTTTTCGTCCAGTTTCCCTGATCGATTGAGCAAATGCTGAGATGGCCCCTTGTTTTGCTTCTGGACATAAATGTAACTTCATTATCTGTGCACGTCTTCTAGAATTCAGTGGGAAATATAGTTATTCAAATTATCGTTTCCATGTTGTTGCGGCAGGAAGTATTATTCCTTGACGAAGGACATCATGTATAAGAGCCCAAAATTTATTACTTATTTATCCTTGAAAATAGATTTTATTACATGGGAGTTTTTTTTAATTCAAAATTCATGTAGTATATGACTTAGTGTAGGGATCACAGAATTTTGAAAATGTGCACAGAATTCACTTCTCCCCATAGCACGTCATACGCAGTTTTAACTGTTTTTTTACGTAAAATAAATAAAAAATAATAAGCCGAAAAAGGACTGAAATAACCCTTTCTCCTTTACAGTGGAATGAATAACTTAGAAAAGGACAGAGGTCGCCGCGTGGCGATTTCATGATGTAATCCAAGAAATGATTGAATACCGGTTTCTTATATTAAGCGGAATATTTTGGTTATATTTTACGCCATTGCAACTGCCACGTACTACGTCAAAGAATACCTCTGGTACAACATGCCAACAGCAGTCCATAGATTGTTTATCCACGGACCAGACATTATTCCTTCGGCCATTTTACCTATCGTTCAACTGTCGGAGGACGCTCAAGAATCAACTAATAAGTTGATAAAGCAATATCGCTTGGGCTTTTCTCGAGAGTTTTCCTGAGTTCAGACTATGGTATTGTGTTCAGGAGTTTCTTGGCAACCAGAAATCCTTACATTTCTTGTCTACCTGAATCATCACCAAAAAAACTGAGTTTGTCGCCAGAACCTGTTGCCCTCTTAGTTTTTGTAGCGGAAGACTGAGAAGTTTCCGATGCAGATGATAAGGAAACAGTCTTTGAAGATGATGACGATTCAGTTGAAGAAGCAGAAGAAAGAGAAGATAATGATGTAGATGAACAAGAAGGAAAGGACAACTTTCAATTAAAGTTACAATTTACTAAGTGAATAATTGTAATTCAAATAAAATATTTTTTTAATTTATTCTTCTATTAGCTATTTGGTCCTTTTTTCGAGCTTTCCATTTTTTGAGAAATTTTTAACCATTAACTACAATCCCTAAATATTGACTTTTATATTAATAAAAAATCCTTTTAGCAATTTTGGTCCGCCATCTTGGATCCACCATTTGTTTTTTTTAATTTTTGTACTCATAATCTTACCAGCAACCTCGTTAATGCTCAAAAAATTACTTTTATGTGAATAAAATGACTTATCAATATTTGCCCACCATCTTGAGTTTTCCATTTTGTTTTTTTCACTTTTTGATATCATATTCTTAATCACCAACTTTGATAACCTTCACATACTACTTTGGTACAAATTGAACAACTCTTTATATTATGACCAGCCTTTTCAGATTCTAGCCCACCGTGCGGTGGCAGGATTTTCGACACTGGCAAGACAGCTAGATCGAGCTCAGTTGCTATCTGGAGGCGAATTCTAGTGGCTGGCTGATATGATCGGTAGTTTTCCGTGGTTTCTCCGAGAAATAATAGGTGAATGCTGGAGAAGTGCCCCAACAAACGGACCACGGACCGCGCGCGATCTTTCCTTTCTCTCCCTTGTCCTATCCTCACCCCTTACACACACACACACACACACACACACACACACACACACTGACATGCACTACACAATCACACATGTCGGGAGATCAGTCAGGAGATTAGAGCCTGTCCCGCCTGGGGCGGTGCCCCGCTGGTGGGAGATACCTGGTTGATGAAATCCCCCCAAGTCGACGTAGGTCGGCGCCGGATCTCGCCAGCCAGCAAGGAAATATCACATTACGGGATTAATGACCTTAGCCGTTGACGCGCGAGGAATCTCTTATCAATCAATCTGTGTAATATCTTATCACATCAGAGTCATCTACACATTTAAGGTGACATAAATATAGTTTTTATACTTTGAGTATTCTGTATGGTAACTTTATTTATTAATAAGCCGCTTTTAAAATATAATTATTTATTATTAAAAATATTTAAAATAATTTGCATCTTAACAGAACAATAGGACAATGTTTCAAAGTTCAACTTTTATGTTCAAAGTTCGATATATTCAACAATTTTGTGTCAATTTTTAAATGTTTTATTCTTGCTCCTCAATTTTTTGTACATTATTTACCAAATGTTTTTTTAAATTATTAAATGGTTTCCTTTATTAATCTACAATTTTGTAAACTACGTCAATATTTTGTAATCTTGGCTTCACCCAGAAACAGATTTCTAACATTATTGACTTTGAGGCATAGATAGACTATTTCCGATACAAATGGATGAATGCACACAAATCACCATTTTCTTTCCAGGCCCTGTGATTCATACCGTTACGTTGCTTTCTCTAAGGGATCTCATTTTAAAATACAATCCTACGATAATACAAATGAGTCGTTGGCCCCCCAATATCATGAGGTGTCAGAAAAATCTAGGTTACATCCACCGTCTTTGAAAATTCGAGCGATAACCACCCGAAGCCGTTCTCACGGACGCCCCCCCACGGAGGGCCGAAGCGCCGCAGCATCACCTCGCTGATAAGGCGTTCTCGGCCGGCGCGGGCCACTGTTATGGGCGGGCGCCGGCGCGCGGGCTCAGTCTGGCGGAGTCGCTCGCTGCGCCGGGGCATGGACGCGAGCGGGCGGGCGCGGGCGCGGGCACGGGCGACGCGGCGGCCGGCGGCACGCGGCCCGCTGCTGCTGGCGGGGCTGCGCTTGCTGTTGGCGCAGCTGCACTCGGGTAGGTCGCGCGCAGCGGTTAGCACTGTCCCGAACAGCTGGGGATCTCGGCCGAGCGTTGTGGATTTGAGTGAGATGGTTTGGTATTAAACAGATTTTGTTTTCTGTAATCGATTCAGTAAGTCAATATTTTGATCAAAAAAGGAAGTGAAGTCATCAGATATTTCTTCTGCAGACCTTGTCAGTGTTTAAGAAATGAGGCGTTCGTTATGAACATCATTTGTAAAGGCTAAATCGAGTTCCTCCAGAATGTCAGATGCCATTATTTACTTTCGGACCCCTCAAAATTCAAGAAACAAGAAACCACACACACTCATACATACAAAAATTCAAAAAGTTCACTTGCTGATTCGATAATAAAATACTGTTTTATATAACTGTGGCTTGGTGCCAGAAGGGCCAATGTCAACATTCAATGTTTTACGGAATAGGAGATTTTCTTACACCATAGAAATGACAAAATAATCGTGGCGAATGTAAATCAATATGAAATTAGGAGATAGCCTCACTTTTGACTTTGGCCTTTCTTGCACTGAAAGAAAGGACTTTAAAGCACACATTGGCCATACAAATCGAAAATCACTAAAAACTGACATTGGCCCTTCTTGCACCAAGCCGCAGATATAACTAAGCGAGTGTCATTGTTAATACTTATTGAAATGGTTGTTTTGTTGGCCTGTGGCGAAATAGTACCCAAGTATGCAATTTATTGTGTTTATTCAGACTCGTGTAAACCAGACTTAATTTTGTATTAGTTTGTAACATGGCTAAGCTTCATTACATTCAAGTAAAAGCACAATCTTTATTTACAAATATTGTATAATGAAAACAATGTAGTTGCTAAAACCTCATTTCAAGGACTACCTTCAAGTTAGTGGGTACTCCAAACTTTTCATTATGTTTTTAATTTTACACTAATATATTTAATTTCATATTCTGCGTACTGGAAACTGTTCATATACCGGTACTTCAAAATTAATACAGAAACACCGAATTAAAATGCCGATACTCTTATTTGTACGCCCTGGCAAGCTACTGCTAGCGAATGTCCCTGTCTACGTAAAATTTCATGAATTCAAGAATGATTTTAAAATTGATTTAAAACAAATCCTTCTTTATTATGTCAGATTTGAAGAACTTTCTTGAAATGCACATTAAATATTTTTAACACTATGAAGATGATTTTGAATGTCTTCCCTTTGACACTGAGGTAGAAGGAGCAGACATAGTTCTTTTATTTTACTGACCAAGTCATTATTTGCTTTCGAAAGAAATTTCTAATTCATTTTCTCTATCTAATTGACTTGCTTCGTTTGATTTATCGTTCGATTCACGTGTCGCCAGATTCACACTGTTAATCGAAAAAACGTTTTGAGCCAATCTAAATCGGGTAGAGTGGTGGATTCAAGTAGCCAAGAGGGCCATGCACCTTTTTAAAAGCCTACATCCTTTTTTTCTAAATTTATTCAAATCATTTACAATACGTATATCTCATTGCATCGAAAGCAGAATCTTTACGAATATACTCGTACATTTCAATATAAGTAATATTTTAAGATAAGTCAAAAATTTATTTCCAAAAATATTTATGGGTGTTCTAATTAAAATTACTCCCTCCACCATGAAATATTTTCTGAATCCGTCTCTGATTGGGTATTTATTCGACTCGTTACTACTAACATACTCTATCTGCCAGTGCATTTTTGTGCACTTCTTTCGTGTCGCAAATTCGTACAGCGTCTGTTATCAGTTTATTAAACATTGGAAAACTTAGCAGAGAGTTCTTAAATTGACGTCTAAACATCCAATTTTTGAAATATTATTTGTGAGACAACTAAAAAATGTTAAATTATTTTAAAGTAATATTTTTCTCGTGTTTTAAAACACTTCTCCCTTGCAGTGCGAAGGAATATTTTGCAGTGGCCGAGCTGTTTTTAGTCATGTATGTTTGGCTCTAGAGAATGTCAAAACCTGTCGTTTGAACTTGACCACATATTCTCGGTATAAGAGGATCATTAACACACATTGAAATTTGCATCAAGTTCGAGGTAAAGTCTCTTTCAACGCCCCACATTTTTACTGAGATCTTGATTCATTTTATACGTTTTATGCAAACAGTAATGTTTAATCTAGACAGTAATACAATTGAACCTTATTGTGAAATAACATGCCTTTATATGACGCAGAAAATTAGGTTTAACCGTTGTGAATCAACTGTTAAATGTTCAAAATTCTTGTGTGCGCAGTCGTCATATTCCGAATTGATTAATATATGTAAAAAGTGTTGGGTCTGGGTATAATGAAAATTGTTTGGTTGTAGATTAAAAGTGAAGGAGCATGGAAAAAATCAATACATATTTAGTTTCTCGTGTTTGGCGAAGCAAGTCAAATACGTCATTGGTGTATGATCAACGCGATATCGCGTTTCTTTAATCTTTCAAGACCTCGTTTCGGAAGTAATGAATAGCATTGTTTGCTTACTTTCATGAAGGTCAAGGAAACTGTTGTTAACCTCGGGTATCAATGTAACACTGTTCAAATGGAAAGCTTGAAATTCAGTTCACCACCTTTTCAACTAATACTTCTAATAAATAATACTAATACCTTAACTTCAGGAAACACGTGTGATTACAGACTTTACACAAGGAGAAAAAATAGACGACGAAATGAAGTAAGATTTTTGTTAAGGAAACGAGAATGTACAATTAGGCCAAATGAAGCACCACACCTCATTGAAGTTACGATAACGATATCTATATCACGATAATACAAAACTTCATTTTATAGTAAAACACGTAAGAAAAGGAACATTTTTCGCAATTTCATTTTCCTCTATTATACGTACTTTTGCGTACATTTTGCACGATATTTTTGGCTTGTGTGCGTTACATGAGGAGCAGTAGACATTAAAAATTTATGCACAAAGAAATGCAGGAGCTGTTGCGGTGGATGTGCCAGAAGTATATGGTTGCGGTGTGCCACCAGCCGTCTGTCCGAACGAAAACATCACCTTTTGGCTATACACACGGTAAGTTATCAGTACAGACAGAACCCTATATCAGCGCGTCCTAACATTAAATCCTCTGGATTTCGCACTAATACCGTTTGAGTTCCTACAAAAATATTTTAAACCCAACTTCACACTAATTTTTAATGAAAATGCAAGTTTTTGGATATCAGTTTGGGTTCAAAGAGCAACAACAGGTTTTTGAATTCAAAGACTTGAATTGATTTCCTTACATCCTCACTATTCCGTGTCTCGCCCACTGTTCCTTTCGACAGCTCACAGTTCTTGTAGGAACATACGAAAATTGGCTTGTGGGTTTACAGTGATTAGGTAAAATCAGGATTTGTGTTCCGTGAGGAAACTCTTTGAAGAGTTCAGTGACCAACAATTATTTAGAAGAGTTTCACTAGTCTTTTACTCTAATTCAAAACAGGACTGTCAAATTTCATTCATGCTAAATTCTGCATACCACTTAATAAATTCTTCGTAAACCTTTTATGGAAAATATTATTAGTAGATGTGATTAGTAGGGCCCGGATTTTAATGACATGTCATATATTTTTTCTGAACCTTCGGGTGAATTTTAAAACAATTTATGCACGAATCAGATATTGTCGATTAGAAAAACGTGTTTTTATTGTGCATATAAAGTCATATTTACACCGTTTTTAGTAAAAGGTCATATTTTGGTCAAATTTTGCCATAAATGCATACATTTCTCATATTCTTAAGGACCGTTTTTAGTAAAAGGTCATATGTTGGCCAAATTGCGCCCAAAATGCATTCATATATCATATTTTTAAGGACACAAAAATAAGACTCGAAAATGTTTCTCGCATGACAATGTATCAGATGATATTGTTACAAATAAACTCAACGATTATTTCACAAAGGATTATTTGAAACGTTCACGTTGAACGGAATGAGTTGGGTCGAGCTTTTGGTCATGTGGCTGAGAAAGTGTACAACAAATTGCTGAGTATTCTCCATCGAAATCCTGGATATTCTACAATGTGCAGAATTAGCGATATAATTTCTAGAAATGTTGCAACATTTGAAGACAATGAACCAAAGCTGCCCTGCAGTGACATCGCCGCCTTCAAATACGCTCCCGAAACGCCGAGTGAGGTGGAGAGGAGCTTTCACAGATTCAAAACTATCCTCAGCAACAACTGCAGGTCTTTTAAGATGGAAAACCTGAAAATACTCTTTGTGGTCCAATGCAACTCTCTAGAAACTGAAGACTGAGAAGAAATTTGAAAACATTAAACAAGAAGTATGCAGTAGTAAAGTAAGACATTTTGTTATGTGGATTTTATTGTACTGTACTTGATTTGTTTTACAGACACAAGCAATTTGTTTTAAATGCTAGTTAGTTCCAAAGACTGCAAACCGTATGTACCGTACTCACAATCTGTTCTTGAGTGAGTTTTTTATTTTTATACCTAAAAAATCAACAGGTATTTTTAGAAAATAAACTTGTAAAACGTCATATTTTATTTTTTAAGATCATATTTATAGAGGTTTTAGGTAATAAATGCTTGCATATTTCTCTGATTTTTAGGTCATTAAAATCCGGGCTCTAGTGATTAGGAAACGACCACTCCTTGCAAACACCCTACCTGAATTCATATGGGCAGTATGCATAGATTTTGTTGATTCATGGTAGTTCCCCCAATCAATTGTACACCCCCAACCAATTGTACACCCCCAACCAATTGTACACCTCCATCCAATTGTACACCCCCAACCAATTGTACACCCCCAACCAATTGTACACCCCCAACCAATTGTACACCCCCAACCAATTGTACACCCCCAACCAATTGTACACCCCCAACCAATTGTACACCCCCAACCAATTGTACGCCTCCAACCAGTTGTACGCCTCCAACCAGTTGTACGCCTCCAACCAGTTGTACGCCTCCAACCAGTTGTACGCCTCCAACCATTGTACACCCCCAACCAATTGTACGCCTCCAACCAGTTGTACGCCTCCAACCAGTTGTACGCCTCCAACCAGTTGTACGCGCCCAACCAGTTGTACGCCTCCAACCAGTTGTACGCGCCCAACCAGTTGTACGCGCCCAACCAGTTGTACGCGCCCAACCAGTTGTACGCGCCCAACCAGTTGTACGCGCCCAACCAGTTGTACGCCCCCAACCAGTTGTACGCCCCTTTCATCATTCGATCGTATCCTCTCCCCTTACATTTACTTGCAATACACTTCCATTCGTGTCCAAAGAACAGTTGGGAGCTTAGAGTATGTCCAGACTGTGATGGTGAACCACTAGGGGGGATACTGGATCCACTGGGGCGGTGCCCCGCCGCTGTGAAATATCTGGAAGGGGAAATCTTCCGCAAGCTAACGTGTAGGTCAGCACCGGATCTTACCATTCATTGAGGGAAGGAATGTCGTCATCTTTCAGGGGAAACATTCACTACTCTAACAGATCTAATGTCCATAGCAGTTGATGAGACCCTGAGCATCAATCAATCCAAACTATTGTACACCCAAAACTATTGTTCAACTTTCAAAACTATTGTGCCCCCAAACTATTGAACACCGTCCAAACTATTGTAGCCCTTAAAATATTGTTGCCTCAACTTTCCGTGTTATGGATAGCAAGTAAGCGTTTTGACACTCGTAATTATCAGATTCTACCTTGCACATAACTGCAGTTATAGCGTTACCTCCACAATTAGGAGGTTAACTGTATAATTTTGTTGTACTCGGACAAAATGTAAGAGCGTGCTGGAGGATTTTTCCCTATTAATTTAAACAATTTCCTGAATAATATAATCTACATTTCAGTTTGAAAAAACTGTTGATTACTAATGCATTGAAAATGATATAGCGTGATCTTCAGCCATTCTCATAATATATATATATATATATATATATATATATATATATATATATATATATATATATTCTAGTGTACTTCTATGTTTACTTTTGTTCGTCTTTATCACTTTAAAATTGCAAGAAACTCTTCCACACATACAGAAAAAAAAATTTTTTTTCTCTCAATTTAAATTGTGTAAGTACTCAGTTGGTCTCATAAGTATCCCAGAATGCATGAATTCTACAACCAACCAATTATCAAAGATTACATGGAATATCGGAAGCCACATCTTGAAAATAAACTCAACCCCGACATACATGCATGCATATTTCAAAGAAAAAAGTATTATCTAATGGACACTGACAGCTTCTTGACAGTTTCTTGTTAAATTCTGACGGCAACTGAATTTGAAGCTGTCACCCGTGTAGTTAACGCTACATCGCCAGTATTAGTATCTAGGACTCTTAGGAACCGAATGTCCGTCTTATCTGATCGCTTAGTTAGAATTGAAGTTTGTAGAATGTTTTTCCTCGTTTTTATTATTCCAGTGGACATATGTGATTTTATCGAACATTTAAGTCTTTGTTAATCGTTTTTATGTCTCTCCTGAACATTGGAAAATATAAATTTTTAATTAAAACTACTAACTAATTTCTCCCATACACGAAACAATATCTTCATAATGATACTTTTATATTCAATTAATTAATCATTGTGCGTCGTCTTTCAATATAACATTGCAGTGCGACCAATTGTATTTTGTGACCATTACCACTAGCATCTCCCACAGTAATTTAATAAGTAGATATTTTTTTTAGTTTGCTCCTTAAAACGTGTAGTCGAGGTGTGAATGGAATTCACTTTATCTTCAATATTCTCTTAAAATTGTTGTTCAGTAATAACCAGAAACAGTGGTCACTCTTTGAAAAGTCTTCCCACGGAGGCACGAGTAATGTTTAAACGAAGATTCAAATGGACAATTAAATTTTGAACTAAAATATTTTTCTTACTACCAACTTACCTAGGCTGCAAGGAAGAACACCAGAAATGAAATATGACTGATCCCTGAAATACTCTGCACATCCTTGTAAAATAACAGGATATGAGTTTTTTGTTTGTTTCTTTTAAAATTATTGATGAGAGGTGTATTCTGAAAGAACTAGTAGTTTACCCACTAGCATACGGAAAGAGAAATGAATGAACCTTTTCTATGTATGGCGCAATAGCCTCTGACGAAGTCTGGGCCTACCAACGGCGTCCCGGCCTTGCGGTCATGGGTTACCGGGTACGTGTGGTTAGCACGTAGGCATCCCTTCGCCGTATTCTGAACTTCTCAATCTGAGAAGTGAGTTTCCTCATCGTCATCGTCACACAGCAACATATACTAGGACATTGCAAGGAAAACGCACACTATAATCTTGCCCGACCGGGAAACGAACCCGGGGTCGCGTCGTGAAAAGCGAGCACGCCGACTAATGAGCTATCCGCGAGGGCGAATGAACATGTGCAAGAACGTATTTTAACTTCCACAAAAATGAAGTTGTAAGTGGTTTATTTTTGTATGTATCCTAAAGTAGACTAATCATTTAAGAGATACATTTTAATGGCTGGCGATATTGAAATGAAATCTACTCATTATTGTTTATTTAGAGCGCAGATACAAGACCAAGCTCTAATTTTGGCTTATGTTTGTTATTCATGACTAATTATTGCTAGCGACCTGAATATTTTCCGTTGTTTAGGAATTATTAAAATCACTCTAATAACATATTTTGAATTTAAACGACTTTTATTAGTGCATGTCATTGTTCTCTGTTGTGTTGATGTTTCAGTGTCAGTTTTGTATACAACATGCTATGTATTACGATTTTATTGAAGATGTAGGGAACCCCAAAGCAGTTAGCAATCATCTTTATAAGACATTTTGACAATTTTGTCCAGATATTATATAAAACACAAGCCGGGAGTATTTTTAATGCAAATGGGAGGGGGATTCTATTGTGAAGAGTTCCTGTCATCCTTCCATCCTTCTTGCATGGCAAAATGGAAAAAGTCTTTGTATCACCAATAGTTCTAATTGTAGAACTCACGCCACAACAGCTCTGGAAACCCTGATGCAAATGGAGATTTTCTTCCAGGGCAAACCTGGAGCCGCAACTGTTGAACGTTTCCGATCCCTCGACGCTAGCGAACGCCCGCTTTGCAAGTGACTCTTTCAAGATCATCATCCATGGCTACACGGGCAGCCGGAACTACACTCCTAATCCAGAAATACGCCCAGGTAAGGAAAAGCTGTTGAATTCGTTATACTAAAACATTATGTTGTTCTTGAATATATCTACTGGCCAGCTGCTCTGATCGGTAGTTTTCCATGGTTTCTCCGATCAACTCCAGGCGAATACCGGAGCAGTACCCTAACAAATGGGCCAGGGTCTGCCGCGATCTTTCCCTTCTCTTCGTCATCTCTTACTTGCGCACACACACACACACACACACACACACACATGCACTTTACTACCACACATGTCGAAAGCTTGCCCCAGATAGGGCGGTGCCCCGCTGGTAGGAGGTGCCTCTTTGGGGATAATCCCCCATTAGCTGACGTAGGTCGACGCCGGATCTCGCCAGCGGGGCCACCGCAACCTCGATGAAACATGCACTACCCTTATGGGACGAATCATCTTAGCGGTCGACGCGCCCGGAATCACTATTCAATCAATTTTTCAATGTAATTTATAAGTTTTTTCACCCGCCTTGTTGGCAGAGGGCTGGGCCCTCTGACCATTGCATCAATGCCAGAGAGCTGATTCGATTAAAAACAAATTAACAATACTAAGTCATTTTTACAGAGAAGATAGTTTTATTTAACAAAGATCGCTAATTTTTCAAACATATACCGAAATTCTTAATTTGGTAAAGCATCAATTTTTAAGTTGAACGAATGTTACGATAAATCACGTGTAACTCCTTTCACTTCATAAACTCAATGGGTTCGTAACTGGATAGCGTAAACCGTTTTCCTTCAGCCATTTTCTCGCAGAAGGCACCGTTACTTTTAAAAGATCTTTTTAGCGATTTTGTAACTATGGAACGCGGGGTACTCCACGACAACTTAGCCCTGACGCAGGCGTAGGCTTTACCGCCGAACACCGCTGTACAACGTGTCCCTGCAGGGGTCATATTAGAGAAGAACTTAAAATGCAAGAGGTTATAATTAATACAGTGCATATTGTTGTCTTTTATTTTATTTATTTAATTATGTAATATAAAAGCTCAGTTAAACACTGCGTTCAATCAATTATGAGGAGAAGTGTCGCCATTGTCCAACCAAAACACCACAAGGTGCGTATCTTTCCTGCGAGAATGGTAGCATGCATAACGTAACAGTAATTAGTATACAATATACTCAATAACAAATTGATTTATATAATGATACTAATACTTATTATTATTATTATTATTATTATTATTATTATATTATTATTATTATTATTAAAACTGTAAATTTTGAATTGTAGGTTTTGAAACTTAATGCACCTACTTTCACTTTCATGTATGCAGCTTATCTACAACGAGCCGACTACAACGTGATATCTGTGGATTGGGGTCCCTTGGCCCGTGAGCCCTGTTACTTGCAAGCGACCTACACCGTGGCTACGGTGGGCAACTGCACCGCGCAACTCCTGGACTGGCTCATTTGCAAGGGGGTCACCACTCTGGATGCCATCCACGTGGTCGGCTTCAGTCTCGGAGCTCAGGTGGCCGGTCATGTGGGGCTATTTTTGCAGAGCGGTAGACTTCCGCGCGTGACAGGTAACACTTTCCCGCTTATTTGTTCTGTAGGAGGAAGGTCCGATGCGCATAAGGAGTGCGTGGGTGTTGCGTGAACTTTGTCCAGAAGAGGCACGTTAAGAACTTGACGGGCACATTAAAACGGAATTCGATGGTGCATCGAATGTCGTTATTTCAACATTGACGTTTTCCTAAAGATGTACTAGTACAAAAAACGTCTGTTATTTTCACAATAATGACTTCGCTGCACGAGAGCGTTGACTTGTTCACGCAAGCGAACGTCTGACACCAACATAGGTAATATTGGCCTGAAAAGGTCGATATAAGTAAGAAAAATAGAGATATGAAAATTCAAATAATCACGACACAAAATATCAACAAGACTCATTGAAACAATTTTTTTTCCATACGTGATTGCATTCCCGTAACGTAACAGTTGTTGCTCCGATAGACCCAAAATACCAATCGCCTATCAAGATCTTCATTCATCTCCATTTCTTACAGTTAGCTATTTAGCATATAATTCATATAATTTACTTATTTCAAAAGAAGTATATAGATTATTGAAAAGAGCTAAGGAGTTTGCTTTAGAATACTTCATCGTTGTCGCGTCGCTCGTTTGCATCTGGTCTTCATATTTGCAATAGGCGAAACTTATAAAATTCTTTCAAAGGCTGCAGCCCTTCGGTTATGAGCGACTATTTTTTCAATGCGAAATTCAAGTGTATTTGATTGATTGATTTTTTCGTGTTTCGGGGCACGTCAACTGCTTTGGTCATTAGTCCCGTTGGTGTAGTGCATGTTTTTTCTCGGGAAATGGCGGTGATCTTCCCCCGCTGGATGGCGAGATCTGACGCCGACCTGCCGTCGGCTAGTGGGGTTTTCCCCCTAACCAAGACTCTCCCACCAGCGGGGCACCGCCCCAGCCGAGACAAGTTCTAAGCTCTCACTCGGTCTCCCAAAGTATGTGGTAGTGCATGTTAGTGTGTGGATGTATGGGGAGAGGATAGGACAAGGAAAAGGAAGGACAGATCGCGCGCGGTCCGTGGCCCGTTTGTTAGGGCACTGCTCCGGCATTCGCCTGGTGTTGATCGGAGAAACCACGGAAAACTACCGATCAGAGCAGCCGGCCGCTAGAATTCTCCTCCAGACAGCGACTGAATTCGACGTTGCTGAAAAGCTAGTGTCGAAAATTCTGCCGCCGTCAGGACTCGAACCTAAGACACTGGTCTGAGGCGCTGCAGTGCGCGTGCGCTTGCGCGTGCGTGGGTGCGTGCATGCGTGTGCGTGCGTGCGCGCGTGTGTGTATATGAATGATTTTTTTTAATATTTTCCTGATCATGCGCTACTAAGCGAGTGCAAAATTATGTAATTATTCAGTGTCTTTATGTTATGAGCGACATTATTGTACAGTATTAGATAAGGCGTAAGCGGTTTCATACAGTGTTCAAAATACAGTTTAGTTTTCATTATAAATCTATGTATAAAACTAGAGTATCTCAGAATAAATGTAGCAAACTTCTTTGGTATGTAGAGGTCGAAGACAATAACATTTTGCCAATGAAACTGTAGTGTGAAGTTTCATTGAGCGAAGTTATACATGTGACATTCACCCCCGATTGGTAGGGAGTTTATTATTTACTGGTGCGTGGCAGGTTTTGTTCCGAGACAGCCAAGAGTTTCTGTGTGCTTAGAGAACACCAGTGCATAATATGTTGCATTCCAACAAAGGGTAAAAATCACATGAGTAACTTTGTTATATGAAATTTCCCATCATATGTTCATAGACACAGAGTGGTCATCATTGGTTACCCTACATGCCCACGAAGTTTGTAGCATTAA
This sequence comes from Teleogryllus occipitalis, assembly GCA_011170035.1. Lineage (NCBI taxonomy): Eukaryota > Metazoa > Arthropoda > Insecta > Orthoptera > Gryllidae > Teleogryllus > Teleogryllus occipitalis. The sequence continues at coordinate 3,394 of BLKR01004232.1, read as the reverse complement.
TTTCGAGATAACATGTATAGAATAAAATTTTTGAAGGCGCGTTTTACTCTATCTTTTTTCACACACTGCCTAAAGTGCTCTTTTGCTCCTTAAATGCGCTGCACAAATACACATATGCCACAATTACTTCCACTTACTCTACAGGAAGAGTAGGAACTGTATTCCTACGCTACAGAATACGAATACAGTTCGCACCTCGCCGTGCTACCTCACTCACATACCCAGATCGTGACGAGCTTATTCGCGATGGAAAAATATTTTACTTTTCATGGACAAACGAGTCGCTATAGTGCTTCCTAAAAATCAGAAACAAAATTTGCGACAATGTCACCAGAGTGTCCGTGATCTTAAAGTTGTTAATTACGATTTAACATGACTGATTTTTACTACATGGAGTGTTACCTCCTTTGCTGTACCAGATTTTCGACACTTGCAACATACCTAGGTCGAATGCAACCAGTGTCTGGAAGAGACTACTAGTTACAGGTTGCTCTGATCGGTGTTTTCCCTGATTTCTCACCAAATACAGGCGAATTCCGGAGCAGTATCTTAATAAAAAGTGCATGGACCGAATGCGATCTTTCTTTCCTCATTGCCTCCGCTGAGGGTGACATGCAGGGGGAAATTACGCAAGACATGTAATCGGTGACGGATCACACGCTATATAATAAAATCCTGTCGCTTCATAAAATGTACTAACCTTGCTCGAATAAGGACCATTGTAATTGGCGCGCAGCCCGAAAACATATTATACTCACTCACTAACTCTCACACTTTTCTGCTGCACAAACAGTAAGGAAGGCGTCTCGGCATTGGCTTGTAGATTTTTTATAGTGTCCTAGGAGAGTCCATTTTATGAATTCTGCACCTGTGGCATGGTACAAAGTATGGGAGTGGTGTTAATAACGGCTCTTCTTAATGACTCTTCTGTCAGGACATGGCTCTTTCGGCACTTCCGTTTGTCAATTAAAATTCCATAGGTGCGAAGTTTCTTTATCAGGTTCAGAATTGTAGACCGATCTGGAATATTCGCACCTGGAAATTCCTTAATAAACTACTGGCAGACTTAAGTCGAACAAAGATGTAGAAATATCCTCTGCTTCAAAGAAAGTTTCACGATGCATAGTTGAACGTATATTTGTAAATGTAATAATTTGATATATTTCTGATTAATTTTAAATCCACCTCTAACTTGAAGTTAATAAATGTAACCACACAAATGCAGTGAGTGTGCTCGTTTTCCATTAACTCCCTCGTTTTCATTCCTGTCATATATGTGAGAAACACTTTCCCCTAATAGCGTACGTATTTTCTTTGAAAGACCTTTTCATTAGGTACTATTAGTACTGTTAGGTACTTTCATTAGGTACTACTATTGAAAGTTGTGGAAGAGCAGGCTAAGTGGCCTGATCCTCGCCACCAATAAGAACAATAGTAATACCTCCCCATTCGCGAGTGTTAGGTTCCCAAAAAGCATCGCGAATGTCAAATCCGGTGAGTTAGGTTCCTGGATATCGAAAAGCTGTTTAAAAAAGAAAGAAAAAATATCTTACAAATAATTGCAATAGAGTTGAGTAAGCGCTACTACAAACACAATTCACAATTCACATCCTAAAGAGAAGTAATAAAACAATATTTGAAACTTATTTCAAAGTTGAAAGTGATTGGATATAGAATTGGGTTATTTCTTTGTTTCATCACCCTCCTTGTTGTTCTAATATCCAAATATGAAAGAGTTGCTGCCTCAATTTCTTTCTTAAATTTCGAAGTTACTTTCATGTTGGGATCGTATTCGAATATTCTTTCTATCAGAGCTTGTTGAAGTTTTAGAACGCCATTAACCGATTTGAAGTTGCTCCAGACCGCAGTACGCTTCCGTAATTTCATTATTACGTTCAAAAAGGCGGTTTTCGTCGCTCATGATTTCCCGAAGCTCCTCTTCAACGAGGTCAAGATAATGAGAGCTGAACAGATCCTGAACATCTTGCCAGTTCGTGTAGCCAAAATCCTTACCTCGAATTTCACGCAACTGGATTGAATTATTTTACAATTTTGTTGTTCTATTAATGTGAATTGACATTCCAACTTTGACATTTTTGTAGAAAGCGATACTTTGAGCTCACGTTACCACACATTCAAAAGTCAGCGGCAGAAGAAATAGGTGTATGCAGCATATGTATCACCATATAATACTGGTATTTTTGAACTAGCACAGGTTTCGTAATTTGCACAATGAATGTCCGAGAACATGACAAGAAGAAAGTGTGATACATTAATAAATGTACATAATTACAAATTTTAATACACGGTTTAACTAAATTAATTAATTTTACTGTAAACTTTACATTATGTGCAAAGTATTATTACTGCACATCCTTGCGAAGTAATCAGGTAACCTGCGTTTGTCAGTCACTTCCGGTGCACCTGTTCAGGCAAATTAGGGGTCATTCAACTTTCCTGATGGGAAAATAATAATTTTTTGCCCATCTATACAGAAAGTAATTTCTCTAAAAACAACGCATGTTTTCGTGTTTTTAAGTAAAACGCATTTTCGATAACTTACAATAGAGGTGATTAGTAGCTCATTCCATTCCTCTCGGTAAGATAAATCGATGGACACATTTCATAGCAGGATCCCTCTAGGAAAGTATGGAAGCATTTTAGAACACTTGTTTTTTTATTGTTTTAATACACCTTTGAGTGCACTGTTGAAACGCTGTGAAATACTTTATAATCTTTCCGGCATTTATAATAAATAATTACGACTTTTTGTATCATTCTGACGACAGTTAAACCTATTTTTGTAATGAAACCAAACATTAATCAAGTATTTTAAGTGATATTTTTATGTAACATTCTGTGCAGAAAATGACTAGCCCGAAAATGGGCAAGCTGGGCAGGTGTACGTTTAAAATTTATTTTTATAATAAACTTGTAAAACACAATTGATTCGTTTTAACATGAATATACCCGTGGAAAGCATCACGCTAAGCTAGTTATATAGTAATTACACAATACGAAAAAACTTAAAAATCATTATTAGCTTCTGATTTTAGAAGAAAATTAGTAGGTTCTAAGATTTGGGGCATTTACTGTTACTTTAAGCGTTAATTTTATAGTTTCTAATTTGATGAAGATTTAGGAAATTCTTCGGAATAAATTCTATATTATCTCCCAACTTGTCTAATAAATTAGCGTTAATTAGCGCTTTGTTATTGTCAGCAAATCGGAATGAAAATTATATATCAAATATCGACTTGGAAAGTGAGCCGCAGGGAAGAAGACCATTGTATCTAAAGCTGTAAATATAAATATCTATGTTGCTTGGGTACGTATAAAGGAAACTCATGTTCTACAAAAAAGCGGGGTTTAGAATAGCCAAGCGGATGTAGTG